>SZWC01007926.1:81730-101709 GCA_023375785.1 Penium margaritaceum
TGTACTTCCTTTCCTCCAAGGACCAGTGCTTTGACAGGTTCAAGGAGTTCAAGGCCATGGTGGAGAACCAGACTGGCAAGAAAATCAAGGCGATGCGCAGCGAGGACGGTGGAGAGTACCTGAGCAAGGAGTTTTAGGACTACCTCGCAGCAGCAGGCATCAAGGCGCAGCGCACTACGCCATACTCACCGCAGCAGAACGGCAAAGCAGAACGCGCGAACCACACCAACGTTAAGTCGGCGCGCTCCATGCTGCACGCGCCTCGGCTCACGTACGATTTTTGGGCCGAAGTAGTAAGCACTGCGGTGTACATCAAGAATCGTAGTCCAACTATGGCCCTGCAGTAGATGACGCCGTACGAGGTATGGTGCGGCCAGAAGCCGAGCGTGGGTCATCTTCGCGCGTTTGGCAACTTGGCGCACATGCATGTGCCAAAGGAGAAACGGCAAAAGTGGGACGCGAAGAGCGTGCTGATGCTGATGATTGGCTATGACGTGGCAAATAAGGCGTATCGACTGTACAAGAGGGATACTGACCACGTAATCATCTCCAGGGATGTCGTTTTCAACGAAAGTAAGTCATCGACACCAACATCATGTGCGAAGAGGCAACAGAACCAGCAGCTGACAAAGCAGTGGGAGCAGAAATACTCCCTGACCCTGTTTCTCCTGACCCTTCCTCTATTGTGACAGTGGGAGAACCTCTCTATTCTCCCATGTCTCATGCAGCAGATACAGCGGCCTCCTCGGCAGAAGTAGAGGAAGAAGATGCACCACCATCGGCAAGAGCAGTTGTGCCGGCAACACCGCGTCAGCTGCCTACAAACGCTCCAGCACCAAGTCAGAGGTACTCTCTCAGGGTGCGCTACAAGCCTACTAAGCGCGGGCATTTCTGGATACTCCACAAACCAGACCAGATGAATGTCGCAGTTGTAGCAGAATTTGATGAGCCGACATCGTACAAGGAGTCCATGGCTGCACTAGATGTAGTAGATTGGACGCAAGCTGTACAGCAAGAGATATTGTCGCAGCTCGACAACGGTACATGGGAGCTGACTGAGCGTCTACTGGACATAAGGTGATCAAGTGCAAGTGGGTGTTCAAGAAGAAGTGGGGAGCAGATGGCAACCTGGAAAAGTACAATGCCAGGCTGGTTGCCAAGGGCTACTCACAGCAGGAAAGCATCGAGTACACGAAAACCTTTGCTCTTGTTGCAAAGTTTGCCTCTGTACGTACGCTCTTTTCCTATGTAGTAGAAGAGGACTTTGAGGTTCACCACAAGGATGTCAAGATGGCGTTCCTGAACGGTGATCAAGAGGAGGAGATCTACATGGAGCAGCCGAAGGTGTTCGTCATCAATGGCCAGGAGCACCTGGTTTGCAAGCTGTAAAAGTCGCTGTACGGCCTCAAGCAAGCGTTGCGTGCTTGGATGCGGCGTTGCAATGCATGGGATTTGAGCACAGAAAGTGTGCCTACAGCGTCTATCGCTAGTAGCATGGTCATGAGGTGCTCCTCATCATTGTCTATGTGGATGATATGCTCCTCCTCTCCAATAGCATGCGTGCAATCCAGGAGTTCAAGGAGGCCATGCAGGAACGGTTCCCGATGTCTGATCTAGGGGAGGCATCATACTTCCTCGGAATCCAGATCACACGTGACCGCAAATCACACTCTCTCTCCCTGTAGTAGAGCCGTTACATCAAGGATGTCTTGCAGTGGTTTGGCATGGCAGAGGCCAAACCCATCGGTACGCTGGTGGAGATGCGGCAGTATCTCTTGAGCTTCAATGGTAAAGCGGATGCAGCTGAACAGCAGAAGTACCAAAGCGTCGTCGGCAGTCTCATGTACCTCATGGTTGCAACCAGGCCAGACCTCGCATAGGCTGTTAACGCTGTGAGCCACTACATGCCAAACCCCAGACCTGAGCACCAGAAGGTAGTGAAGCGGATCTTCCGCTACCTTGGTGGAACCATCAATATCGGTATCACCTACAACGGCAACGACAACATCATCATCGGCTGTACAGACGCAGATTGGGCTTCAAACCCTGAGCACCGCAAGTCCATCTCTGGATATATGTTCCTCATGAATGGTGGGGCCATCAGCTGGTGCAGCAAGCGGCAGGTGGTCGTGGCCACCTCAAGCACTGAAGCTGAGTATGTCTCTCTCAGCTTTGGAGCCAAGGAAGCAGTTTGGCTTCAGGGTCTCATGGCAGAGATGAGTGGGAGTGCAATAGTTCCAGTTTCTGTGTGCGTCGACAACTAGAGCGCAATTGCACTCGCGAAGAATCCTCAGCACCATGCACGTACCAAGCACATTGACATCACATATCACTTTTTCAGGCATATGGTGTAGGAGGGTGTTATCAAGTTGGAGTTTACTCCAACCAACATGTAAGTCACTGATTTCTTCACCAAGCCAGTGAGAAGCAACAGTTTTGCATGTAGGCATGTGGACTCAGCCTACTTTGACTGCGGCAAAGTGGGAGATTGTTGGGAAAGGAGCCATCCGGCTAAGTTTCAGGTCAACACGAGCAAGATCGAGGAAACTACCAGATGCCTGCTCCAGTTGTCCATCCGTCTTCACCATTAGAAAGATCAGGTAGCACAATGTCTATGGTACAAGTTTGAGGCCGATCCTACACTCGGATTGGGAGATATCAATTTTCGTAGTTTCCGGGGTCATCGACCGCCGATATTCGGCTGACCATGGACGATGGCTCCATGCCTTAGCCTGAGAAAAGAAAAAGGCAAGAGGTCCAGGGTTAAGACCGGATGGGAGAAATATCCTTTTTTTTGTTTTTAAGATGGTTGAGGCAAAAAGGTCCTTGGTCTTAAGATTGCCTTGTCATAGTGTACTGACTAGGATAAAGGTACCTTTCCTTACTTTTTAGGTGAGGTGAGATCCTTGTGTACTAGCCATGGACACGTGGCGATTCTCCATGGGATTGTGGGTTATGTGACCACTAGGAGTGTACCATGAGAGCATTCTCTAGCATTCTAGGTCATGTGTGAGTGGTCAACCTGATAGCTATGCTGATTTCCACCCTTGTGTGAGATTATGGACTCTGTTGTGTGAGCCTTAGCCTCCATGGCTAAGTGGTGTGGCTTGCGAGAGAGCTGACTTGCCCAACCTCTAGCTCTATATGTACTCCATCATTTTGAGTGATTTAACAACCATTCTTCAGCACAAGTGATGCCCTTCCGGTCCAGTATATATGCTGCTCCAAGGCTCCCTCTTTCCTCTTGTTGCAACAATTTTGGACACTGACAACAGGTTTACCATAAAAGACGGCATGTAGACGAAGTTCTCTAGGTTCAAGTCTTTTTCAGCACCATTCATGTTGATGTATTAACTTATCTCCCTCGCCTTGCGCATAGACAAGGCTCCCATTGGCACACTTGAAGTGACGTTCAGTATCCCCAATGGAGATGAACCCATCCTTGTCCCTTGAAGAGTGGTGGTTCGTGCGAGAGTCGAGCCTCTAGGTCTTTGTTGAGCAGTGCTGATATCTTGGTTGCTGGTAGGCTCTCAACCACCATGTTCGTCAACTCCTTCTTACCCTTTCCTTTACCCTCATATCTACCACCATGATCTTCGTTCTCCTTCTTGGAAAACCTGCTCTCGCGTGCCTAATGCCCGGGTGCCACAGTTATGGCACTTCCGAGGACGCTTTAAACTCTTTCCACCGCTACCATTGCCTTTTCCTCCACCGCCACCACTTCCGCTGCTGCTCTAACCAAAAGAGGAATTGTTGCCACGACAATCGTACTGTGCACCATAGGCTGAAATATTAGCCTCACTACCGCTATAACCCATGGCCTGATTGCGCACGTACTCGGACACTGCCTCATACGTCAAATCGTCCTCCTTCCAACCGCCAAAGACGATGATCAGAGGATCCCAGATTTCAGGTTGCGTCATGAGGAGGATCATGGCCTCCATGTTGGTGTCAATTCTCGAATTCATTCGGGTCACTTGCTGCAGCAGTCCTTCAAACTATAACACAAAGTCTGGAATCGACTCTATCTCGCTCACTTTCATCGAAATTAGCTTTTGAAGGATGAAGACGTGATTTCTCTGAGCCATTGATTGGTCTACAGGTGCAAGCTTCTAATAAACGTTTTATGCATGTGTGATATCTTGGAGGTAGACATACTTTGACTCATGCACTGATGTTACAACAATCGCAAGTGCCATGTCATTTTGGACATTCCACGCTTCATATCCAGTATCTGTTTTTTGAGGTTCAACCTCTCCTCCAAGGAATATCTTCGAGTAGCCACGCACTCTCATGAGAATCTGAAATTGCCATTTCCACAAGGGAAAACCAAACCTTGTGAACTTTGATATCCCACCTTTAACGTGTTCAAGACTGAGCGTCACAAGTGTCATCATACTGCTTCTGTGCTTCTGTGCTTCTCTGCTTTGTTGAGGCTGATGTAGGCTGATGTAGACTGTTGTCTGCTACCAGTTTAGAAGGTGCTGATCCGATGCTTACCCCCTAGCCGTTGATCACCTGCAAACAGAGAAGAACACACTCTAGCGAACCCAGGGTCGTGCCTCCAAGGGCAGAGCTTATCCTGTATAGGGTCCAAGGGCCGTACCTCCAAGGGCTCAGCTTATCCTTTGCTCTTGTTTGCTAAGTACCAACACCCGTCGTTGATGCTGATGGAGCAGATGGAGCCAATGGAGCTAATGGAGCTTACGCATGCTACAAGACAGAGAGGGCAGGAGAGTGCGCAGAAACGTGCCTGATAACTAGTGAGTGTGGATCCATAATCCTTTGTCAGTGTGCCTAAGGCGATGGTCTAGAAAACGAGTTCCGACACAATGGTTCCTGCTAACCGATCTTGGTATAGTAAGCAAGAGATGATATCATCCTCGGAGCCAAGGTTCCACTCTGAGCAGTTCATAAGAATCACTTCCTTGCACTGTGTCCATAGCACCTGATTACATTCACGCGAGGAGCCAATTCGTATAACTCAGACCAACCAATGCTTCCTTAGTACCTACTTCTTGTGGACAACTGTGTTAGTAGTCTCAAAGGTAAGAAGTGTACTCAATGATAGGCAACGGACAGGTTCTTATAGTCATAGAGCTAGCCTCTAGCCTAGCCTCCGGATTACGTCATCCCCCTTGCCTACATGGCGCTCCCCATAACCGCCAAGTAGCGCCAGCCATTAGGAAAGACTTTGGAATGTTCTAAGATGTCTCTTAGAACCTTCCTGTCCCCCTTTTGGTCACAAAGAAAATTAGTGAATGGGGTGGGATTTGATCTAGTGACCTCTTGCTCTAGAGACTAACTCTGGAATGTCTAAGCTACAAGGAGTTGTCGTAGGTAGTGTTTACTGGCTATACTATCCAGTTTAGACCAAGAAGACTTCCTCCAAAGGAGCAGTGCATGCCTTGTCTATCTGGATCACTCTTAGGAGACTTACTCCAAGGGAGTAGTGCATGCCTAGTCTGTCTTATGCTTGTGCAAATATCAGCCCTGGACAAGGAGCATATCGGGTCAACAAAACGTAGCATCAAGTACATACAAGACACCATAGAATATTGCCATTTCAATGCCTCGTGAGGTCTCCAACCTCATCTCCACAATCCCAATCCCCTCAGCATACGCCATTCGATCATCACCAAAAGCAATTGGTTAGGGTGAATGAAGGGCTGTTGCGTAAAACAGTCCTTGTGATGCGTCAGGCTCTTGATAGACCTTGAGTCCTTGTACCACGCCAGATCCGCTTTCTCCTTCTGCGACATGTGAGACTTCACCATGAAGAGGCAATCACGCATCTCCTTGGCCACATTCATGTTGCCAAAATGGCACACGCTGGTCTTGTTCTGCTACTACTGCTTCTGTTGCTAACGCAGTTTTGGCTATTTTACTGCTATTGTGGAGATTGCTCTTTTGCTGGTGCTAGTGTTGCTCTTTTGGGTCCATTTTGAACTTGAAGTACTCTTTCTTGTAGTGTCCCTCTCTCTGGCAACAATGGCACTTGCCTTTCTTCTTACCTCTCAGCAGCCAAGACCGCTACTGCTGCTAGTCACGTGAGCTTTTGGCCACAAATGTTGCTTCACTACTACCGCTACCATTGCATTTTGCTGCACTGCGACGTAATTCTACCTGCACAAGGTGCGTGCAGATGAAGTCCAGGTCGAGGGTCAGCTGGCACTCCAGCGTCTCTCGGACCGTATTGTAGCTCACTCAAAATTCCCTTAATAAAAGGAGGATGAAGCGCATTTCTTCCACAGGGTTGCCGGCTACTTTCACCTACTTTGTTAGCTCCTTTGCCCGGTCCAAGTACGCCTCTATCCCTTTGCCATCCTGCATTTTCAACGCCATCATCTTCTCCTCCAAAAGGATAAGGAATGTAGGGTTCTTACTCTCATAATTATTGTAAAACGTGTCTCAACCCTTTTTTGTAATAGCCTTATCACTCACGTACTGAAGATGCGGGTTGGAGATGGTGTTGACAAGCAGCCTATAGGCCTGCCTGTCCTTCGTCTTCCAGTCCTCATATCCTGGTGCTACATTATAGATGAACTTGCATCTCCTCCACCTTTTTGCGGTGTCACCTCCCTGCGACGACATACGCTGCAGTGATGCCTTTTGCCTATGGGGGCAGAGCGCATTCCTCGCTGCTCACAACCTCACAAGCTCCTCTCCTCCAAAAGGAGGCGGGTACGGATCTTCCATTATGTGAAGTTAGCACGTCCTTCTAGCCTCTCCAAGGACTGGACTGCTTTTATTACGCGTTTCGCTGCCATCTAGAGCTTTGGTGATGCTTAGCGATGCCGGTGCTACCCCTGCTTCTGCTGATGCTTGTGCCAAAAACCTGTTTGACAGAAAATCAATTATAGAGGCCACGAGACTAGGAATTTGGTAAAATTGAGGTAATCACTGGAAGATATAGCTCAAAAACCTTCACGTCTATCCAGCAAACAAGATCATCAAGAGCGGATTTTCACAGATATGCCCTTTTGAAAAAAGGGTATGTTGCTGCTTCTACACCATCTCTGACTAGCCAGCTTGTAAACGGCATTTCTCCCAAACGTACAAATGAAATGCAAATATTTTTGCTTAAATGGGAAGCTTAGGAAATTTACTTCAATTCGCATGCGCTACTTCTTAAATTTGTCAAAGAAATGAGAGAGTCATGGTCATCACAAGGCAACAGTCTTACTCAGAGAGAAGAGTGTAGCCTTGGCTGACCTTGTTTCGAGCAGAACTCTCAGTCTGACAGTTTTGGACCTAACCCGTCACTCTTAAAGTGACGGCCTGTGCTGGCTGAACATGGTAAAGCTCTGATACCAAGCATTTGAACTTGAGGAGAGAGCGAGCCATGGAGCAGCAAACATGTGGGACAGAAAGAGCATCACTTGTGCTGAAGAATGGTTATTGAATCATACAAAATTATGGACTATACATAGCGCTAGAGCTTGGGCAAGGCAGCAGTCTCACAAGCCACACTACTTAGCCATGGAGGCTAAGGCTCGCATTCTATAGTCCATAATCTCACACAACAGAGGAAATTAGCCTAGCAATCCGGCTGACCACTCATACACGACCTAGAGAGCTAGAAAATGTTTGCATGGCACACCCCTAGTGGTCACATAACCCACAATCTCATGGAGAATCGCCATGTATAATTGCCACGGCTAGCACACAAGGATCTTACCTCGCCTAAAAAGTAAGAGTTGCCTTTTTCCTAGTCAGATTCTTTGATAAGGTATTCGAAGAATCTATGACCTTTTTGGATATTTCTCCCATCAGGTTTTGACCCTGGACCTCTTGTCTTTTTTCTTTTCTCAGGCTAAGGCATGGAGCCATTGCCCATGGTTATTCAGATACTGGCTGTCAATGACCATAGAAAATTTGAAAATTCACATCTCTCAATCGGACCGTTAGATTGGCGTGAAACCTAGACCGTGGACATTTTGCCACCTCAATTCTCCAATGAAAAACTTGGATTGATAATGAGAGCAGGCATCTGGTTTTTTCCTGAACTTGCTCTTGTGGACCTGAATCTTAGTCGCATGGCCCATTTTCCAACATCTTCAACAAGAGCAATGTCATGGGCACCAACGTTGTTTGTAGAAGGCAGCAAAACTAGCATCTGACAAGGCAATGGGAGCAGATATCCTTTTGACCTGGTCTTTCTTGACCAAATCTAATGTGACACTAGGAGAACCATTGTACTGTCCCATGTGTGATATAGTAGATATAGCAGCCTCATCTGCAAAAGTAGAGGGAGTAGTTGTACCTGTAGTAGCGTGCTAGCCACCTGCTAATTCTCCACACCAGGTTGCAGGTATCCTCTTAGGATGCGCTATAAGCCTTGTGAGTATAGTTATTTCTAGATGTTGTAGAAACCAAAATAGTTTTTAAGTTATAGTTGTAGTAGACTTTGATAAGCCAATGTCATAGGAAAAGGCCATGGCTGCACTAGGTGTAGTGGATTAGGTGCAATGTATACATCACGATATACCGTCAGAGCTAAAAAAAGGCACCTCAAAGCAGACTGAGTATCCACCTGGACGCAAGGTGATCAGGTGCAAATGGGTGTTGAAGAAGAAGTAGGGAGCAGATGACAATCTGGAAAATAACAAGGCGAGGCTGCTCGCAAACGACTACTCGCAGCACGAGGGCATCAACTATTCTTAAAATTTTCCTCTTGTTACTAAGTTTGCCTTTGTGCACATGCTCCTTGCTTGTGCAGTAGCTCAGGACTTTGAGATTTACCACATGGATGTCAAGATGGCAATCTTGAATGGTAGTTGGAGGAGGAAACCTACATGGAGGGGTTGGAGGGGCTTATCATGGATGGCCCAGAGTACTTAGTTTGAAAGGTCCAGAGGTAGTTGTACGGTCTTAAGCAAGTGCCGTATGCTTGGAACTAAAAGTTGGATGCAATACTGTAGTACATGGAGTTTGAGTACAGCAAGAGTGACTACATTGTCTATCGTTGGCACCATGGTCATGAAGTGCTCATAATCATCGTCTATGTGGATGACATACTCCATCTTTCCCATAGAATGTCTGTACTACAAGAGTTCAAGGAGGCGATGGAGGAGTAATTCAAGATGTCAGATCTCGGGAAAGCCTAATTCTTTCTTGGTATCCAAGTCAGGCATGACCACATAGCACATACACTCTTATTGCTGCAGAGCTGCTACATCAAGGATGTTATATAACATTTTGGCATGGTAGAGGTAAAATCCATCTGCACGCCGCTTGAGACGCGGCAATATCTCGTGAGATCTAGTGGACAAGCGAATGTAGGTGAGTGGCAAAAGTACTAGAGCATCGTCAGGAGTCTCATGTACTTGATGGTAGCAACCAGGCCAGACGACGTATAAGCTGTGAGCGCTATGAGCTGGGACATAGCTATTTCGGAACTAAGCACCGCAAGGCAGTGAAGTGGATCTTCTACTACTTTGCTTGAATCATGACATACACTTGCAAGTGGCAGGTGGTTATGTCCTCCTCAAGCACGGAAGGTGAGTACGTATCTCTCTGCTTTAGAGCATAGGAAGCCGTTTGGGTCCAACGTCTCATAAGAGAGATGTGTAGGAGTACGGCAATTCTCGTGCACGTCGACAACCAGAGCGCAATCGCACTCTCCAAGAATCTTCAGCACCATGCACGGACCAAGTACATTCACATTGCATATCAATTTATCAGACACATGGTGTAAGAGGGTCCTATGAAGCTAGAGTTTAATCCAACCAGCAAGGTTGCCAGTTTTTTGCACCAAGCCGGTGACTCATGAGAAGTACTTCTATATGAAGGCATGTAAACTCAGCTCACTTTGTATAAAGGCATGTGGAATCAGCCTTCTTTGAGTGTAGCAAAGTGGGAGATTCTTGTTAATAGAACCATACCACTCACTTTCACGTCCACAAGAGCAAGTTCCACAAAACTATGAGATCCCTACTACGATTGGCATTTCCACTTAAGTAGCTGGCAAAATGTTTACGGTCCAAGTTTCAGCCCGATCCAACGGTCCCATTGAGGGATATGAATTTTCAAATTTTCCAGGGTCATTGACCGACGGTGTTTGGCTGACCATGGGCGATGGCTCCATACTTTAGCCTAAGAAAAGAAAAATGCAAGAGGTGTTTGGTCAAAACCTGATGGAAAAAGTATCCAAAAAGGTCTTAGATTCTTGGGATGCTTTGTCACATTGTGATGACGAGGATAAAAGTACCTCTCCTTGCTTTTTAGATGAGATGAGATCCTTGTGTGCTAGCCATGGACACATGGCAATTCTCCATGATATTGTGGGTTTTGGGACCACTAGGATTGAGCTATAAGAGCCTTCTCTAGCTCTCTAGATTGTGTGTATGAGGTCAGCTTGATTACTAGGCTGATTTCCTCTCTTTTATTAGATTATGGATTCTAGTACGTGAGCCTTAGCCTCGGTGGCTAAGAAGTATGGTACCTGAGAGGGCTGACTTATCCAAGCTCTAACTGTGTATGTACTCAATCATTTTGAGTGATTCAACAACCACTAATCAGCACAGGTCATGTCCTTTCAGTCCCACATGGTCGATGCTCCAAGGCTCCCTCTCTCCTCTAGTTCCAACAAGGCTACCTGAAGAACAAAAGCACACTATGTTTGTCTTTATTGACAAGCTAGAGAAGTGATTGGACTTTGGCGTCTCATTCTGGAGATCAATGCGAGTACAGCAGTTCCAGTTCCGGTTCCCATGTGCCTTGATAACTACAGCTATATCATGTTTGCCAAGAACCCTAAGCACCATCTCACATGATATATAGCGATATCGCCTATCACTTCTTCTGGCACGTGGTGCCTGAAGGTGCTATCAAGCTAGAGTTCTTTCTGTTATGTTCTGTGTATGCCCCTAGTCCAATCAGCGGAAGATTTAGATTGGGTATGCACTTCGCTTGTAGCGCAAGTCCCCCAACGACATGCAAGAGAGGCTGAGAGAGACAAGGCATGCACTGCTCATCCTTGTGGAGTAAGTCCCCTTGGTCTACTCTTGGTAGTCTACCTGGTGCATGCTTCTTATGACAACTTCCTATAGCCTAGTGGGTGAAGGCGCCGTCTCACAAGCGAGAGGTCCGGGGTCGAATCCCGCCCGGACCAAATTTTCTTTGTGACTAAAAAGGGCCAAGGAAGCTTCCTAGAAGCCTCTAAGGTCCAAGGTAGATCAAGCGCCACTTGGCGGTCACAGAGGGTGCCCTGTCATCAAAGGTGATGACATTGTTCAGGGTGGCCTTGGGGGGAGGCCCGTCCAAGGAGCCACTGGGAGCACTAACCAGAGACTATATAAGGCCTGTCATTTGCATGTCATCATATCATCATCTCTTACTCTTGAGACTTGGGAGAAAACTAATCCCTTGTTGGCCACCAAGAAAGAGTGTAAAGAACAAGTGCAAGTGCACACTTTGGTGTGTAGCATTGCCAGTTGGGTGAGAGTTTGGATCACTCTCCGGCCACGGTTGGGACAAGCTAAGTGAACCTTTCAGTGTGGAAACACCACTCCGTGGGTGATCTCTACCTTGGTTGAAATACCAAGGGCGGTCGGCGGTTTGCCTGTCGGCGCCGTTTACTCTAGACCGTGGCCAAGTGCGGAGTGACAAAGGGTTATGGGCCCACACTGATCGGGAAACTTGGTTCTTTGTACCACCGCTCAGTTCACGTGACAGGTACCTCCGCAGCAGATAAGACACCACTGCTCCATCTGCTTCATCGTCGGTCCACTTGGACCAAGGTACGCATTGTGAGAGACCGGATGCGGGTTGGACCCGTGGTCCACTTTTGCTCTCCACGGACAAGGAACGAGGATATGCTCTGCCATTGTTGGTCTGACCCTCGAGTCCTAAGCGAGTTACGCTCTGCCCTTGTAGGTACGATCCCGTGTCTGTGGGAGCACTTCCTCCACAATAGCTAGGAGACCATCGGCTGGAGGGGTATACAACGGACTGCACCTTGAAAATCTATAGCATTCATCAGCCTCATCAGCGTACATCGGCCTCAACGAAGCAGAACAGTAGAGACTAAGTGAGCATCCTTGACCACACCGCAATCATGCCGGGGGGTCAAGAGATCGTTCCAGTCACCTCACGACCCGCCGAGTTGGGTGCGGCTAACGCCATCGCACGCTTCGATAGCAAAGCCTTCGGCATGTGGAAATGGCAGTTTGAGGTGGTGATGTGTGTGCGTGGGTACCTCAACATGGTGAAAGGGACGGAGGTAGCACCGGAGGACGAAGCAAGCGCAGAATACGCAGGGTGGCAAGAGCGAAATGACATCGCTCTCGCACTCCTTGTCACATCCATAAGCCCCTCCCTTATCTCCCACATCGAGGGGTGCACGACGGTAGCTCAGGCTTACACCAAGCCGACGAACGTGTACCAGTCAACTTCCCTCGCCAATCGACTTTTCATCCTACAGCGCCTCATCGGGCTGCGGGTGGGCGAGGGGGAGTCCATCTCGGAATTCCTCCAGCAGTTCGAAGGACTGCTTCAAGAAGCCCGTGCCATGTCTTGGCAGCTCAACCAACAGATGCAGGCCATGATTCTCCTCATGGCCTTGCCGCCAAGCTAGAGCCCCATGATCACTACCTTGGGTGGTTGGGAGGAGTCGGAGTTCACGTACCCTCGTGTCTCCGAGTTTGTCTGGAACGAGGCCATGCGGCGCAACAACGGCGTCATCAACAACGCCGCGTACGCGAGTGGTTTGGGAGGCACATGCCACAACTGTGGCAAGGCGGGGCATTGGGCGCGGGAGAATCGCGCACGAAAGAAGGAAGGAGGCGGTGGTGGGACCAGCAACGTGAGTAAGAAGGTGGACTCGACGTCCACGAGCATGATGGCCGAGAGCAAGGCCCCTCCCAAGGGCTCTGTGCTGCTGCGACTGGGAGCCTTCGGGCTCGACAGTGGCACGGACTACCACACCTCTCGCGAGGCATGTGGTTTTTCGTCCCTCACACCGTCCACGGCCAAGTTTCGGTGCGCCAACGGCGGCATCGAGTACGCAGCTGGTGAGGGAGAGAAGGTCGTGCACACGCGGCTCAACAGAGCCGACAAGGAGTTCCGGCTGCAGAACGTCGTCTACATGCAAACTTTCGCCGTGAACCTCCTCTCTATCTTGCGGATTACGGATCCCGCGATGACGGTGGTGTTCACACAGAAGGAAGCCGTCATCCTCAAGAACGAGGACGTGACGATTACCTACGCTGCGTCAGACCTTGTCGCCAAGGTGCCACGAACGGATGGGCTCTACGTTCTGCAGACAAAGAGCGCGGAAGGGCACGCTGGGGCGGCAGAGGCAGTAGCGAAAGCTGCACTATCGCCAAACGCCAAGGAACCATCCATGCCGCCTGTTGTGGTGGCTAAAGACGCGGGAGCAGCAACTGCNAGAAGGAAGCCGTCATCCTCAAGAACGAGGACGTGACGATTACCTACGCTGCGTCAGACCTTGTCGCCAAGGTGCCACGAACGGATGGGCTCTACGTTCTGCAGACAAAGAGCGCGGAAGGGCACGCTGGGGCGGCAGAGGCAGTAGCGAAAGCTGCACTATCGCCAAACGCCAAGGAACCATCCATGCCGCCTGTTGTGGTGGCTAAAGACGCGGGAGCAGCAACTGCGAAGCTGTGGCACAGACGCCTTGGGCACGTGGCCCACAGCACCCTGCAGGTCATGCAGGAGCATAAGCTTGTACGCGGGCTGGAGGGGTGTGAGCTTCAGGGTGGATGCAACGCTGGGTGTGAGGCTTGCCTACAAGGCAAGACAAAGCGGAAACGCGTCTCTAAAAACGGTCGCAGAGCAGAGGGCATACTCGACCTCGTCCACAATGACGTGTGTGGCCCCATGCGCACCACGTCCAACGACGGCTCCAAGTACCTCCTCACCTTCATCGATGATTACTCTCGGAAGGTGTAGGTGTACTTCCTCAAAACAAAAGGAGAGGTGCTAGAGCGCCTGCAAGAGTTTGTCGCCATGGTTGAGCGACAAACCGGGCGGAAGGTGAAGGCCCTGCGGAGCGACAACGGCGGATAGTACGAGGGGTGAAAGCCGTGGCTTCAGGCACACGGCATTGTCCACCAACCTCCTACCCCCTACACACCGCAGAGCAACGGCGTGGCTGAGCGCATGAACCAGACCATTCTGGCCATGACGCGAACCATGCTGTTTGACTCAAACCTCCCTCCTCGCTTCTGGGCGGAAGTAGCGCGCACTGCATGCTACCTCATCAACCTCATGCCTGCTGCAGCACTACGCAACAAAGGACAGAAAAGGAGCAAAGTGTAGAACGCATGACGCCACAGGAGGCGTGGTCGGGAAAGAAGTCAGATGCCTTTCACCTAAAGGCATTCGGTTGCACGACTTGGGCTTAAGTCCAGGACGGGCAAGGAGCGGGGAAGTTGGATGCACGTGCACGCAAGTGCATGATGATCAGCTATGAGGCCGCCCACAAGGCGTACAGGCTGTGGGACCAGGCAACAGGGAGAGTCATCACCTCCAGAGATGTGACGTTCCAGGAAGAGTCACACGGCAAGGAAGAACTGCTGGACCCAGAGAACTCTCCAAAACAGAGAGAGTGGATCGTGCTGCTGGAGGCGGGTGACACACCCCTGCCTGACTAGCGTAGGACGCCAGTGGCCATAGACAGCGAGGCTGCCAATTCAGGGAGAGCGTCCCCTCAGGCTGAAGCGGAGTTGACATCCGACACCGTGTCGGAGACATCCGAGGCGTCCTCGGAGGCCAGTGGCTCTTCCCTCCCAGCGACCCCTCCTGGGGAAGCAAGGCAGCAGCAGCAGCACAAGCAGCCAGCACCAGTACCACTTCGGCGCAGTGAGCGCCAAGCAAAGCCTGCAAAGCAGTACGACGGAGGGAAGGCCGAGTGGACTGGCCTGAGCTGGTCGTGCCTTGCGCAGGGAGAGCCGGCTACCATCGCCGAGGCTCTCTCGCGGCCGTACGCCGCTAAGTGGAAGGAGGCGATGGAGAGCGAGCTTGCCTCCATTGAAGAGAACGCAACGTGGGAGCTGGTGGACAGACCACCAAACGCACACGTGGTGGGCGTGAAGTGGGTCTTACGCATCAAATGCAAGCAAGACAACAGCATCGACAAGTACAAGGCAAGGATCGTCACGAAGGGGTTCTCACAGAGAGCAGGGTCTGAGTACGACGAGACCTACTCTCCTGTCGCGTCTTTCCCCTCCATCCGCACCTTGCTGGGTGTGGCTACGGCGCGCAATATGGAAATCCACTAGATGGACGTCAAGACCGCCTTCCTCTACGGGAAGCTTGACAAGGAGATACTAATGGAGGTGCCCGAGGGTGTCAAGGCAAAACCCGGGCAGGTGTGTCACCTCATCAAGGCGCTCTACGGGCTGAAACAGGCCCCAAGGATCTGGTACAAGGAGATGGAAAGCTTCATGGCTGGCCTTGGCTTCTCGTACTACCACAACGACCCCAGCGTGTATGCGCGTGTGGATGACCAGGGGCTGTTGCTGGTAACGCTGTACGTGGATGACCAGATTCTGGCCTCCACCTCCATGAAGTTCCTCGAGACTCTCAAGGACAAGCTGCATGGGCGGTTTCAGATGAAGGACATGGGCAAGCTCGCGTACTACTTGGGCATCGCCATACATCGCAACCGAGCTGCAGGCACCATCGAGCTCAGCCAGACGAAGTACATCTCAGAAGTGCTTCGGCGCTATGGCATGGAAGACGCCAAACCCCTCAGCACTCCTCTCCCCACGAAGTGCAATCTCACCTCCGCCCACTCCTCCAGGACGGAAGCCGAGTGCCGCGAAATGCAGGATGTGCCATACCAGTCTGTGGTGGGTAGCATCATGTATGCCATGGTTGGCACGCGGCCGGATATCTCCTTTGCTGTGGGGCTAGTCAGTCGGTTCGTTCCCAACCCTTGGCCACTCCACTGGCAGGCCGTGAAGCGTATTCTGCGCTATCTCAACAAGACACGGCACATGGGGCTGCAGTACGGCGGCCTTCAAGGAACAGACCCTTTGCGCCTAAAGTGCTACACCGACGCAGATTTTGGAGGCAACGTGGATGATAGGACGTCCACCTCGGGCTTTGTGTGCCTTGTGAATGGCGGCGCTGTGTCGTGGGCCAGCTACAAGCAAGACTGTGTCTCCATCTCAACTGCAAAAGCTGAGTACGTGGCGGTGTCTGAGGTGTGTAAGAAGACGCAGTGGCTACCTAGCTTGCTCGCTGAGATGCACGCACCATAGAAGGAGGCCACGGTCGTCCATGTCGACAACGAGAGCGCGATGGACATCGCATTCAAGGACACCCTCTCCAGGCGGACCAAGTACATCGACATCCGCTATCACTACACGTGTGACCTCGTCGCCAAGGGAGTGGTGGATCTGCAGTACATCGCGACCAAGCACATGCTCGCGGACTTCCTGACGAAGAGGCTGGACAGTGACCCGCACATGGCAGGGGCACGGGGCATCGGGATGGTGAGCGCAGCAGACGAGGGCTGAACAGGCGGCCTACTTCACCCGTGGCCGACATCGCTGGGCCCATGGCCACAGCAAGAATCTAGCCGCAGCTGGACGCAGGTGTAAGGGAGAGTTTGTTATGTTCTGTGTATGCCCCTAGTCCAATCAGCGGAAGATTTAGACTGGGTATGCACTGCGCTTGTAGCGCAAGTCCCCCAACGACATGCAAGAGAGGCTGAGAGAGACAAGGCATGCACTGCTCATCCTTGTGGAGTAAGTCCCCTTAGTCTACTCTTGGTAGTCTACCTGGTACATGCTCCTTATGACAACTTCCTACAGCCTAGTGGGTGAAGGCGCCGTCTCACAAGCGAGAGGTCCGGGGTCGAATCCAGCCCGAACCAAATTTTCTTTGTGACTAAAAAGGGCCAAGGAAGCTTCCTAGAAGTCTCTAAGGTCCAAGGTGGATCAAGCGCCACTTGGCGGTCATAGAGGGTGCCATGTCATCAAAGCTGATGACACTGTCTAGAGTGGCCTTGGGGGGAGGCCCCTCCAAGGAGCCACTGGGAGCACCGACCAGAGACTATATAAGGCCTGTCATTTGCATGTGATCATATCATCATC
Source organism: Penium margaritaceum (assembly GCA_023375785.1). Lineage (NCBI taxonomy): Eukaryota > Viridiplantae > Streptophyta > Zygnematophyceae > Desmidiales > Peniaceae > Penium > Penium margaritaceum. Next base: position 98,803 of record SZWC01007926.1, read on the forward strand.
TCTTACTCTTGAGACTTGGGAGAAAACTAATCCATTGTTGGCCACCAAGAAAGAGTGTAAAGAACAAGTGCAAGTGCACACTTTGGTGTGTAGCATTGCCAATTGGGTGAGAGTTTGGACCACTCTCCGGCCACGGTTGGGACAAGCTAAATGAACCTTTCAGTGTGGAAATACCACTCCGTGGGTGATCTCTACCTTGGTTGAAATACCAAGGGCGGTCGGCGGTTTGCCTGTCGGCGCCGTTTACTCTAGACCGTGGCCAAGTGCGGAGTGACACTTTCAACCACCAAGTAGGTTGGTTTTCTTGCTCCAAGCCAGTTATTTTTGAGAAATAACAGCTATGCATGAAGGCATGTAGACTCAGCCTATTTTGAGTTCAGAAAAATTGGAGATTATTGGACAGAAGGCCATCTAGCTCAGTTGCTTTTCTATAGGAGCAAGTGCAAGGAAACTACCAGATGCATGCTGTCATCATTAACATGTCTTCATCATTGCAAAGATGAGGTGGCAAATTATCTACATTCCAAGTTCCATGCAATTCATCTACGGTCTAAGATCCAAGCCCTATACTTATCATTTAGTTCTTTGTTGTGAAAGAACATTGTGTTGTAGCCTCAATACTCCTCCATATTTGAGGCTTTGACAACACTTTTTCCTCTTAGTCCTCTTGACATATACTTTTGCGTCTCTCCTACTAGGCTTGTTTTTGTCTCCTCTTCTTTTTCTTCCTCCCTTGTCTCACTTTCTTTATCCATTTATTGTTCCTTAAGTGACCAAACTAGTTGCAGAATTCTCCTTCCCAAGACTAAAATCATTTCCAAAGCTGAACCCTGTTGGGAAAGGAGCCATCCGGCTCAGTTTCAGGTCCACAGGAGCAAGTTGCAGGAAAGTACCAGATGCCTTCTCCGATTGTCCATCCGACTTCACCATTAAAAAGATCAGGTGGCAAAATGTCTACGGTTCAAGTTTGAGGCCGATCCAACAGTCAGATTGGGAGATATGAATTTTCATAGTTTTTGGGATCATCGGCCGCCGATATCCGGGTGACCATGGGCTATGGCTCCATGCCTTAGCCTGAGAAAAGAAAAAGGCAAGAGATCCAGGGTCAAGACCTGATGGGAGAAATATCCAAAAAGGTCCTAGATTCTTGGTTTGCCTTATCAGAGTGTGCTGACTAGGAAAAAGGTACCTCTCCTTACTGTTTAGGTGAGGTGAGATCCTTGTGTACTAGCCATGTACACATGGGGATTCTCCATGAGATTGTGGGTTATGTGACCACTAGGAGTGTGCCATGAGAGCATTTTCTAGCTCTCTAGGTCGTGTATGAGTGGTCAGCCTGATTGCTAGGCTGATTTCCTCCCTTGTGTGAGATTATGGACTCTAGTGTGTGAGCCTTAGCCTCCATGGCTAAGAGGTGTGGCTTGTGAGAGGGCTGACTTGCCCAAGCTCTAGCTCTATATGTACTCCATCATTTTGAGTGATTCAATAACCATTCTTCGGCACAAGTGATGCCCTTTCAGTCCCACATGCTCGCTGCTCCAAGCCTCCCTCTCTCCTCCAGATCCAACATTTGGTATCAGAGCCAAGTTAAGCCACTTTCAGCCAGCACAGGCCGTCACTTTGAGAGTGACGGGTTGGGGTGAAACCTTCACTAAATTTTGTCAACCGGCCTGAGGCAAACGGACTAGAAAACAGGGCCAACACAATAGCACCTGCCGTCCGCTCCTAGCATTTCAGCTAGGAGAAGATATCACCCTCAGGATCACGGTTCCACACTGAGCAGTTCATAGGCAATCACTTGCTAGCAACTGTGTCCACTTAACACTTGGTCACTTTCGCACGAGGTGCTAGTCAAAGACTAACTCCTAGGGCTTAGACCAACCAGTGTCTTCTTTATACTGTTCCTTAGTTAGACAACTCTGTGAGGAGCATCTAAGGCCAGATTGTGTAATTACAATGAGGAATGAGCCTGGTACATATAGTCCTAGGCCTGGCTTCTAAGGTGTGTGGGCAGTGACACTTTTGGGGTGGTCACTCCAAACCACCTCACCAGTCCGCCAATTGGCGCATCCACTGACCGCCAAGTGGCGCACTCTCCTCATGCATGGAGAAATGTCTAAGAAACTTCCCCTGTGCTAGAAGGTCAAAAAACCTCCTGCACACATCAAGGCTCGATCGCAGGACCTGTTGTCCCTAAGTCCAACATGCTATCCGTTGCGCTACACTTCTGGTGTCTCGCTTGGACTTGCACCACCAACAAGGTTTGGGGGACTTACTCCAAGGGAGCAGTGCATGCCCAACCTGTCCGTCAACCCATAGCAGTGGCCATGGGGCATAGAAGAACAACAATCTCTCCCTTGCACCGTAGGCCACCTGCTGTGGTAGTTTTCTTCGGCATGAACCTGTAGCTCTAGGTTGTGTTTGTGCATGTCAGTTTTCTTGGTCTTTAGTTCTCATCTCTTGCATCCACCATGCCGACTCCTCGAGCACCTGCAACATGCAAGTCGCTGTCTAGCGGCTTTGTCAAGAAGTCCGCAAGCATTTTCTTGGTTGCGACGTGCTCCAGTTCCACGACACCCTTGGCGATAAGGTCACGTGAGTAGTGGTACCGAATATCGATGTGCTTTGTACGCCGGGAGATCATGTCGTCCTCTGCCATAGCCATGGCACTTTGGTTGTCGATGCGGATGACCGTTGCCTCCTCTTGTGGTGCCTTGATCTCATCAAGCAAACTGCGAAGCCACTGTGTTTCCTTGCAAACTTCGGAGAGTGCAATGTACTCCGCCTCAGCAGTAGAAAGCGAGACGCAGTCCTGCTTCCTGCTTGCCCATGAGACCGCACCACCGTTGAGAAGACAAACAAACCCTGAGGTGGACTTCCTGTCATCAATCCGTCCTCCCCAGTCCG
>SZWC01007927.1:85570-105721 GCA_023375785.1 Penium margaritaceum
CCCCCCCGAGGCTCGAGAACCTACATGAGCGCTACATGGTTCAACATACCTCGCTCCTTACCCCTCCTCCCCCCGCACAATAAACATCACGCTTTTCGCACGTGCCGTTTCACATGTGCGAGATCGCGCCTGTCAAAGCATTCCAACAGCGCATTCCAGAAATGGCCAAATGTGTAACACATGAGAAAAACGGTGGCCATATCTAGAAGACTCATCGCACTAGCAGCGCAGCAGGCTCCGCTACAACAAAGCTGGCCAGATCTGTAAGCCATCCACCAAAGTAGGCCGAATACGTAAGAGGTTTCGGCTGATCGGCCGTAGACGTAAGAGAATGTAGAAACATGGCCAGATCCGTAAAATGGCCCCAAAGGAGGGTCTCGAAACCGACTAAAGTAGTTTTGAGTTCAAACTATCGATTTGCGCGGTTAACTAAGCAGTCAGATGAAAGCACGAAACCACGTAACTACTAGGTTGAACAAATAGGTATGATCCAATGTAGGGCGCAATCACGTAATGCTAACTATTAGTTTGAACAAATAGTTCATTTTTTTGCGAACAGCGGGAATCTAACAAGTGCCTCGCCACCTAGCGGCTCCAGGTGAGGAGGCGCTCGTTTGACTATTTGAACTTCGAACCAAAAACACGCGAATGTATCAAGGAACCGATGGATGCATCGTGACTGTCGAAGGGTCCACACTGAACTTTTGTGTAAAACTACCAAAAAACCAACTATTTAGTTAGCATCTAGACGTGGCTTGCCCATTTCGTCCATTTAGTTTGACTAAAGTGGTGCTTTTGGCCTCACCAAGGATTCTAACTATTTAGTTCATTTTGGCAAGTGTCGAGTTTTCATCCCGCCATCGCCACGTGCTCGCAGCGTTGCCGGCCAGCTTACAACATAACCGGCCACGTCGCAACAACTCTCAAGGGCCGGTCGTGACATCGCTAGCTTAACTAAAACAAAAATAGCCAGTTTCGGGACTCACCCCAAGTGAGTGAGGGGATGGTCCAGACTTGCAAAACTCCGGCACGGCAAAGATGGCGTGCGCGGCAAAGAGGCGTTTACGAGCTGACTTGGCGTTCCGAGGAGCGAGCGAGCTGATGTGACCCTCGCAGAAAAATTAGCGACCACCACTGATCCACCGCAGGTCCAAGATAGCTTTTGCACCCTCACTTGTCATTGGACAATCCATTTCACTCGAGTTCAGCGGCATGCGAGGGCTTTCGCATTATCACTTTCGAGAGGCAAAACACTCTGCCATAGACTTTGCAGCACGCCATTAAAAGTTTAGGCAAAAACTAGAAATAATGAAATTTACAGCTAGATTTGGAAAATCGTTCATGTTCAAATTTCAGTTCAAATTTGATGCTTCAAACAGTTCAAAGGTTCGGACACTCAAACAATGGGATGCGGCTCCAGCGTGCAGCGGGCCGCATTGAGCCGCTCCCACGCCCCTCTCCAACGCGACTTGGTTGCTCTTTAGGTACTAATGCATGATCCTACCTGTTGTTCCTTCCTGTACCTCTCATTCGCAAGTCGCCGCCGCCATGGATCTTATATACTCTTTCACCTTCGCCCTTACGTCTTCAGCTCCTTATGGACTTCGCCCATTACGCGCGATGCCGTCCTCGTCAGCCACTCATACTTCAGCGCCATCGAACGCCCTTTCCCGTGGGCGTGGACGCTTCCACCAGTCGATGCATGCAACTGTCGGTGGACCCATCGGCAACCAAAGTGGTGGCCACGACATGCTTGCGCCCCCCCCCTCTCCGTTGACTCTCGTGGGTAGCCAGTACAACCGCACACTATGGTGGGGTCTGGCCACCTACAACCCCGGTAACACGCCTTTCCCCATCCCACCTTTCGTACCCAAGGTACGAAACACCTGTTTTGACATTCCCATCCCCGAGTTCATGCTATGGCGTTATGCAGCATCCGCAACGCCCCCATCGACAGGTGTGTCAAGCGACGCCGACGGCGACTCTCAGTCGTCCACACCATACCTGTTGCTCGTGACTTCCGGAGCCAAGCCTGTCATCCCTGACGACGTCACTGCGGGAGGCGACGACGCCATGGCGTCGTCGACGCATGGCGAGTCGCTAGTCGCTCGCACTATGGAAGGTGGCACTTTGCCCCTTTCCTTCGCACCGTAAGTGCATCGAACATCCCGAACCTTGGTTGGGATGGCTTCAAGTGGGACGGGTACAGCGACTGCCAGTGCTCCCCCCCTCCCCACGTCCTCCACTTGCACGTGCTATTGCCACCACAACCCAAAACGTCACCGCAATCGCCGGCGCAAATGCTGACGCCGAGGCGACAAGTGCAGGTGGCAACGGAGGGTGGAAGCTTCCCATTGACTTCTGAACTCCCGAACGAGGTATGGCCCTCCTTAGTCTTGCCTTGGACTACGTGGTGGAGTTCCACCCCATCTAGGGATGGGTGGAAAAGCTTCAATATGCCATTGCGCCGGAGGTGCCCAAGGTTCTCGACATCAAGACTGTCGTCACCCCCACTCAACTCTGCAACCACATCGACAACTTGATGCGCGTGTGGAACATTGCGTTCGGCATCGCCGGCTTGACAGGTAAGCCCTTAAATTGAAGCAAGTGGAAGCTTGAGCTTGAACCCGAGAGGTGGAGGTAACTCTGGGCTTTCCACCCACGCATCATCAATCAGTTGGAGGGCAAAAGAATACCGTAGTATGACTTTGCAACTAATCTTTTCCATGATGACAAAACAACCGGAGAGAATGTCACGACCACACCCACCATGAGTGATAACAGTGACTATGCAGCCAAAGTCATTCCTTTGGGGGATGTGCGAGGGGGGGTGGAGCGACGTGCCATTATTGACAAACAGTTCGCTACCGTCGAACGCATTGCAAAGTCCGCGAGCAACCTCAATCGCAAGGTTACACAATCCAGTGAGCCGAGGTCCACCTTTGACCAAGCCGTGCTCATTGTGCAAGACAACCCATACATTCATGCAAAACTCAAGCGTGAGTTCCTTTTGAAACTAGCGGATTATTCTGTGGATTGTTCCATGTAAGTTTTTCCCCAAGGCACTTTGCGCGAAGAGACTCTGTGTTTGGTTTTGGGTGTGGAGAACCCTACGATGCCAAGGATGGTGCCGGGTAGTGACAATGGGAGTAATGGAAGTGGGTCAGACGCCGAAGACACTGACACCGATGTGGTGGTCTTTTCAAGAAAAGAGGGGAAGCGTGCTTGTGAGTGGGATATGGACAAAAGTGACAGCACCGACATACATGTGAAGAAGGGGGGACATTGATTTTCCTGAAGCCTCTTCAGTAGACAATGATGTAGTTTTGCAATGTACTATTTGATTGTCATCAACATTCACATCATCTTCATTCAAGTTGTCATCTTTCCAAAAAACGTAATCTGCCCACATTGCTCTAGCAATAACATCTCGGTTCGCACGCATTGCATTGTCTCCATTCCGTGCACTCCTTCCTTGCCGCCTCCCTTCCTCGTCTCTGAGCATGCTTGCCTCTTGTGTGATTTGTGCCATGCTTGCAAAAGGTTCAATGCGGTAAATGGTTTTGTGCATAACAATGCATGAAAGGATGAGGCCAATTAAAAAGTTGACGTCGTATTCTGGCATCGCCTGCAAAATGCGGAACCTTTGCTTGAACAAACCAAACACTCTCTCAACCATGCTTCGGGCGGAGGCATGCCGTCGATTGAAATGCTCTTCAGAGTCTTGAGGGCGTAGTTGATTTGCACCAAACTCTTGTAGATGGTAGCGTTGGCCGTGGTGGGGAGTCATGAGCCCATGGCCTTCCGAGAACCCAGCATCGGCCAATAGAAATTTTCTACAAGGAATGCGCAATCCACATTGTAATGCATCCCTAAATATCCTTGAATCGTGCGCAGACCCTTTCCACTCCACGGAAACGAAGGTGAACATGAGTTGTGCATCACAACAAGCCAGTAAGTTTTGTGAAGTTTCACACTTGCAGTCAAAGTATCCAAGCCACCAACGGTCACGCACGGTCACCGAGACATGCGTACCATCAATGGATCCAAAGCAATGTTGGAACCATGGCAGGTAGTCCCGCCGGCCATTCCATAATGGTGGTGGCAGTGGATCCGCGGCCAACATGCAAATGGCTTGTAGTGCACGGTGACAAATTGCTCGCGCCACCTCATGCAAAGCACATAGAATAGTTGCATGCCCCCTTTGGAACCTCTCACTAAGCTCTCTCATGCTTAACCCAAACACAGTGCATTGAAACCAAATGAACAACTTCTCCTCCATAGTCATCCTCCAAGTCTCACGAATGGTGTCTCCCTCGCAAATGTTTTTGGACAATAGTGTGCCATGTTGTGAGGGTCATCCATGCCATGTTGTACAAGCATTGAGGGTGCCCTATCTCTAACTCCGCCAACCATGCTAGGCCAATTAGAGCACCGGTTAACATTGGACGCCGGTTCACACATCGTAGGATGCACCTTGTGATTTCCAAGAGAATGGAAAAAAGAATGGGATTTAGGAGGCTACGGAGATGCACAATGTGCTCAACAATAACCAGTTCAATGGTGTCCTCAATTTCGGCGTCGTCCATGGTAGAAAGCGTTCTTGGCAGAAAAGTGTTCAGTTACAAGTGAAACATGCACGGCCATGCACACGGAAGCGGGAGTGAGTGAAGCATAGTGGCGATGCCGCATGTGGCTCACGGCCACCTATAGGACGGTTGCAAACCAAGAGGACCGGGTTCGATCCCGGTCTTCACGGGTCACGTGCGTCAACGACTTCTACTATTTTTCTAGTGCAAAAGAAGGTCCCTTTTTTTCCGGAAGGAGGTTGCCGGACTCCGGCAGAATCTGTAGGAAACTCTGTAGAAGAGTCTGGTGCAGAGGTGTTTTATCCGCTTTCTCTACTGTGACGGAGTCCGGCGAGTCTTGACCAGCCCCTGAGTTTGTGACAAGGCTGCTATGGAGCTTAGTTACTCTCGACAGCCTTGAACTAGGGCCTTACCAATTTTTCGGTTTACATAGTAACCCTTTTACAATTGCTTTTGGATGCCAAAAACCTATTTTTATTGGTAAACGTAAAAAATGGATCATTTCCTCATGGTTTCATATGTATGTGCTCTCTCTATTGCTCCTCAGACTTTAGATATCGCTAGGAACATGACATAAAACATTTTTTCTCCATGTCCAAGCACTGTGTTACATCCCTGACGTACGCAAGTCCTCAAAACTCGTGTGTGGACATTCATGTTCTTACATTTTATGCCCACCACGCTGCAACTTCATGATTTTCCGCCATTCAGCCCGGGGCATTTTGGCCCTCTACCCCGACCTCCGCCACCCAGTTCCACCCACGTTCCGCTCAGTGTGACACCGAACTCCAGTGTCCCATTCCAGCAGTTTCAGAAAACATTAACCCCTTTCAAGAGAATTCAAACAGAAGTGTCAAGAACCAAATCGATGTTTACATATCGTTTGTTCAACGTCTCCATGATGCTTGAATTCTACAAAGAATCGTCTAGATGTTTTTATTCTAGAAGACCCAAAACTTCTTGATGGAGCCTCTCAAATCCACCAATAACAGCGCGACCTCGCACGTGTCGCCCAACTCAAATGTCGATGGCCGGAATCATGCCTCATCCCATTCTCTACATTGATTACATGAGCTCAACTCACTTGAAACTTGTCATCGAAGTGCTCTTTCTTCTTAATACATATCATCCATCTGTCCCAGAACCCCGAATCGCCTTTTGTGCCGTACCGCATCCCTGTGATCCACTTATGTTACGCTCGGCACAACACTTGATGTCAGAGCGTAGCAGTGGGGTAACTACCGTGTTAACTACTAGGCAAAAACCTCGCATGTGTCATAGGCGCATCTCCACCGTCAAGAAGATCGCAGACTTCGCGACGACAACAGTGAACGGAGTGAGCGCACCTGTTGATAAGTATCAGTCCTCGGCGAGTACGCTGGCGAAGGCACATCAGCAGCACACGAACAATTACGCTCTCCAGGCAAACCGAGCGATGAAATTTTTCGAGGGAATGGTGCTGTGCTGACCAACCTGACGGCCAATCCGGTGGCGGACACCTCTTGCTCAACAGACCCTTCGCCCTTGCCACACCTCGTTGGGTCGACACCTAACACGATGGGAGGCACCGGCCGACAAGCGCGAATCAACAAAGACGTGTACCATAACCTTTTAGGAGAGCCTCAACAACCATCTGCTCCAAAAGCTCAATACGACAATGGAAGAGCTTCGAGTTTCTCGTGCGTGTGAAGCAGAGCTCACCGAAAAAAGAATTGCAACCCTCGAGTGAGGCCCAAATTCAACCAGCACTTCCTCGGTCATTTGATCCCACAAACTACAAGGGACTCATTGTCCAGATGTGTCTGACGATTTTGGAGGTGTACTTCTCCACTGTTGGGGTCAACAACGACAAGAGGGAAATAAACCTCCGGGTCTCGCTTTTGCATGGTACGGCTTTAAGTTGGTGGCCTACTCAAAAGGCCATCCAACGGTAGCAGGAGACGGGTGAATTTGCATCAATGGCTCTCAAGACCGCTCTCACATTGTCAACCACGGGTGTACCTATGAAGGAGATCAATCTGATGTGGCACGACTCCCTCATGCTATTGTAAACATGAAGCAACTTTGCGCCCTCCACACTCGCTCACTTTGGGAAGCTGAACGAGAAATCCGATGCATGATTCAAATTCCAACAAAGTCGTCACCTGTCCAATGTGGCAGAGTACACTCGGCGTTTTCGTGAAATCATCGTTGGTAGTGATATCGACTTTGACGAATTGTGTTCTACTACAACAAAGGCCTCAAGCGATGCATTCATGAAGCAATTGCAATTTTCGGCATCCAAGATGGCATTCCATGAATGATCTTAGTGGTCGACCGCATCAACAGCTCCAACTAGAACGTTTGGATGCTCGAATCCAACTGCTCGCAACCCCAAAGCTACAATCCATATTGTGGCGAAGGAGAGGCAAAGTCCGTGGAAATGTCCTCTCCAATGGAGATCAACGCCATTGATCAGCGTGATCAACAACTCTGCTAGACTTGCGGAAAACCTAGTCACATTGCACGCGACTTCCAAGAGCGGTAACAACAAGCCAAGAAGGGGAGCTGAGAAACGACACAGGACAAGAGTAGACATCGAGGTTCCTATCTGGTCAGATAAATCTTTGCCGACCGATCGCCCATCTGAGTGGCTCATACTATTGTAGATGAGGTTTCCTGAGATTGCAAAGTTCGACAATGGGTACAAGGACGACCAATTGGTGAAACTGTAACGAGCACAAACGAGGGGTTGTAAGAGTCGCAAAACGGTACTAGCACTATTGGATGAAGGAGCTTCTCACAGCTTCACCAGCAACGACATGGTTCGAAACCTGGGTTTGCAGATTGAACCGAGAGTTTTTGAAGGAAAACCTGTTGACGAACGACTGTAGGTCTGTTGACATCTTGAACTACACCGGTTTTCAATCGGAGATCTGCACGACGTAATGGTCTACAGGGCTTGCTCAATGAGAGACCACAAAATCATCCTCCGGTGAGATTTCCAATATCGGTACATTCCGTAGGTCAACTGGAGCAATAGAGTAGTCTGCCTCGGCATTAATGGCAGAATATGACACCTGCCACTAGTCGAGTGACCCAGGACGCAACGACGGCTACGGGCAGCATAGGTAAAAGCACTAGAAGAAGTTGCAAAGGCCACAAAATGCCAATCGATATCTCTAGATGTGGCCAGGTGGTACCTGAAATGTGGAGCTCAAGCATGCCTAGTCCACATGGAAGCATGGAAAGCAAAAGAAATCACAGCCATTGAAGTGACACCAGCAATATCAATGCCTAAGAAGTTCACAGCCGTACCGAAATAGTTTGCAGAGCTCATCAAGGAGTTCGAACAGATTTCTCCCGACAAACCACCCTAGGAATCCCCGCCGTGATGCATCACCAACCATTGGATAGACATCAAGCCAGACAGCAGACCAATAGTGAAAGGAACCTATCAGATGAGCGATCACAAGCTGACCATAATCAAGAAGCAGCTCAATGAGATGCTCGGGTAGGGGTTAATCAGACTCTCCACGTCACCCTACGCAGCACTGGCACTAATTTGAAAACAAGAAAGAGAGATGCGGATGTGCGTGGACTACTAAGCGTTGAACGACGTCACCATCAAGAACCGGTACCCCCTCTAGCGAGTAGATAAACTTTTTGACCAACTCCGTTTGACCCAAATTTTCAGCTAAGTTAACCTTCGCAGCGGCTATTATCAGATCCACACATCTGATAAGGACTTTCAGAAGAAATTATTCTGCACTAGATAGGGACACTTCGAGTTCACGGTCATATTGTTTGGACTCATGAAACACACCTGCAATACTCATGGTCGATGATCAATGTTTTTGGCCTGTACTACGTTGGCTTTGTCATCGTGTACCTTGACGTCATCCCGGTTTACAGCCGCACCCAAGAGGACATCTCCGAATAGTTGTCCAAGTTTAAAAACGAGAGATTTTTCTTCAAAACTCTCGAATTGTGACTTTGGACGCGGATTGATGAAGTTTTTAGACCACATCATGAACAGTAGATGGATTCCCATGGACCCGAAAAAGGTTGAAGCAGTCAATGATTGGCCGACACTCACAAATGTTCGGGACGTCTAGGTATTTTTGGGCTTCTACAACCAGTACCGTCGATTCGTAAAGGATGATGCCTGAGTCTAAACGGCTCTCTCAGATCTCACCCAAAAAATCACCGAGTGGAACTAGGGAGAAATCGAACAAGAAGCATTGAACTCTTTGAGAAGTGCTCTGAACTTGGCTCAACCCTTACTGTTGGCAGATCCAATAATGGATTGTAGTCCATTATTGGACTACAATGAACTTCTGTACACCATGGCCACCGATGTGTCCGATTGAGCCATCATGAGCATTCTCCTCCAAAACAATAGTAGTGGACAAATATCGGTTGCGTTCATGTCAAGAAATCTACACGGACTGGAACTAAACTATACGGTGCACAGAAAAGAGATGCTCGCAGTTGTGCATGTTGTTGACATGGTGTGCCCCTTGCCATGAGTGCCGTTGATCGTACTCCCTGGTTCGACCACTGAGGAGTGGTGAAATACCTCATTTAAATTTAGATATGGATTTTGTGGATATTTTCATGCAAGATCAAGATTTGAATCGCTAAATTTCAGGGAGTATTCAGAACGAAAGTCCCGTCCGAAGGTCGAGTGGTCGGCGGGTGGAATCTGGGTCTCCGTAATGGGTGATGGGATAATTCCACCGCGGTGGTCAGAGCTCGTCTCCAATGAGCTCCAAATGCACTAGGGCATGAATTAAGTGTCTAGAGGGACTTCCTTGACCAGGTTGACCTTCTCCTTGACTACTGGACGAGGAAAGGCGCTCTAACGGGTCATCGTTGAAGCGCCCCACGTTGCCTTAGCGAACAAGACAAGGTGGGCGGCTCCGCCAAGGGTTACTTTGACGGTCGTATGAGGGGAACTACTGCTCCGATTTGGGCATGCTTAGATGCATTAGAAAGCTTAGATCACAAGTTATGAGGATCTGATGCACCCTCACTATGCTAAATAACAAAACCATGTTTTGATTCAGTTGTTTTGAATGCCAAGTGTTCTGCTCATTCATATTCGGTATCCTTATGCTCCACAATCTTCACCGTTGGTGTCCATTGGCCGCCCCAAACATTGGTAGCATGAACCACTAAGAGCTAGGCATTCTTGAGGGTGCCAAAAAACCCACTAGTGCCAACAAGAGGTTATGGGTCCACGTTCCAAGAAGGACTCTAACTCTCTTTTAGGCTACCGATGCGCGCCATAGCAAGTGCAACTGAGCATGAGAGCAGCTGTGACGTCCCCCTCAAGTTTGATGCGAGGGAATTCCCCTTGTAGAGGTGGACCATGGAGGTCTACCTTTATGACAAGGGACTGCTTGACCTGATCAGAGGTGAAGGCAGAGCTCTTGCTGCGTTCACGACGGCCGAGGAGGTGGAGGTGTTCAATTAGTGCAACAAAGAGGTTCTTGCTCTGATCGCGACAGTGTTGTGCCTGGTACAACACACGCATGTCCAAGGTTTCCGGTGGATATCAAAGACTTTGGAATGGCTTTGCAGTGCACATGACCCATTGTGTCTTGAGCAAAGTCTCCTCCTCGCCAAACGGCTTTTACCCTCCAAGCCGATGAGGACACCAGCCTGTCAGAGCTTGCGCGAGAGGTCGAGATGATGGTGTCCCACTCTCATCAGGCGGGATGGGCCATCGACTCCCACTTGCAAGTAGCGACGCTCCTCCTGGCCATTCCTAACAGTCAGGCCTCTATGATCACCCGTAATGGTGATCTACAGGACAAAATGCTAACATTCAAAGAGGCGGCACAAGTTGCTTGTGACAGGTGGACCAAAAGCACCGCAGCGGAGCAAGGGACAGCGTCTGCAGCATCACCCCTGATCGTCCGCTCTCAAGGAGGAGAGGGAGATCAAGGGGAGAAAGGGACGCTTCCACACCGTGCCAAGAAGGGGGAGTGCCATCGGTGTGGCCATGAGGGCCACTAGAGAAGGGATTGCACAGGGGGAGCTGTGGATCTGGCCACGGAGGTGGCAGAAGGGCAGGAGACCAAAGTGGCGGTAGCCGACTTCGTATGCTCCACAAGGGGAGCAAAGATGGCAGACACTGAGGCAAGTGCCACGCTTGTTTGGAGGGAGGAGGCTCCAACAAGCTCTAAAAGGGGGCCTGCTACAAATGTGGCCAACAGGGCCATTGGAAGTTGATGTACACAGCGGAAGCCTTGGACTCCAACAAGCATGTCGGGAGTGGACGGCAGGCCGAAGCAGTCGTCAGCACGCCATGCAACAGTGATGGACTCCATGTTGCGGGAGCTGATGTGGTCGGGGACCACGAGGCATGTCGTGGGCATGCAACCTCTACAACCTCCAAGAGGGAGCACAAGGCAAAGCAACAAATGGGGGCTACCGCCATACATCACAATGGAGGTGATGTGCTCTAATGAGGCCAAAAAAGTGGGTGGAGGAGTCGGACAGGAAGAGAGGCACAGCGGCGAGAAGGCTCAAAGCGCCTATCCTGGTGATGGAGGTGCTGTCCGTGAGTAGCATCATTGAGGACGGACTCAAAGTGACTTTCACAAGGAAGGGTTGCCTCCTAAAAGAGGAGGGTACTGGGCATGTCGTGACAGGTGGTGCACACAAAAAAGGTGTGTACCGGATACATTCTAACGTCCTCAGGAGCAGCAACCATGACTCTATCATGGAGAACCATCAAAGCAAGGAATCGGTTATAGCTGCGTCCAAGAGGGGGTAACTAGAGGATGGACTGGACGGTATGGAGGGTATCATCCGGGCTGTGTGGGGAGATCAGGACCAGAAGGCATGCCATCCAACGGGACACTAGTCATAGGTGCAAGGCCTCCAAGGGAGGCAAGAAAAGTGGTCTAGGTGGCAGACAAGCCAGGGGAGATCATCAACGGCAGGCGGCCTGGTTCTCCTAATCGGCAAAAGGGGCCCAATAATGCAAGAATCATGATCTGTAACCACAAGGTAGGCCAAATGGGTGCTGCCAATTTCCATGCGGGACCGATGGTGGTTGTGCGGAGGACCATGCAGTAAGACGAGGATGGTAGGGAGGCATGTCCTCAAGGGTAGCATGAGAGGCTTCACACCTAAAGTGGCGCAGCTAAAGCAACGATGTAAGGGCCAAGATGTGGCTTCTCAATTGTTGGCACGAGGTTCTGGCAAGTCGCATACGCTGGGCTGCGCCTGAGGGACTGAGGAGACGGAGAGCAGCAGTAAAGGGCCGTGCTCTAAACAGGAGAAAAATGTGCTTCGGGCTACAGAGTTGGTGGATTGGAGCCACGAGGCGAACAAAAAAGGTGCCACCAAGTCTGAAGAGGAGGTGTCGGTGGCGGCTCGGAGGACCACGCAGTAGATTGAGGACGCCGTGAGGGCAGGTCCTCGAAGTGTGCCAAGGCGGCTCAATGAAGCAGCGGACTGGGACAAAGAGTACCGTTCGGCGAAAGGTCGGGCAGTGGGTGCACCGCAACAAAAATGGGCGGAGGTGGTATAGAGGGCTGTGTAACAAAGGGAGAGCGATAACAAGTGGTTGAGCTCTCCATAGGAGTCAAACATGCTCCGAGTAGCATCAATGGTGGACCATGGCTACAAGGTAGGCCAAGAGGGCGCTGCCGAGTTCTATGAGGGGGCGGTGGTAGCTGAGCCTCGGACCAAGCGACAAGGTGAGGTCAAAGCGTTGGTGGCTACAAGTCCTCAAGGAGGAGGAATAGCACTGAACGGGTATGGAACGGAGGATGCTGCAAGCAGGCCGGCATCTCTGGCACCTGCAAATGAGGAGGATGAACCATGCAACATGCACAGGTTGGGAGAAGGGAGTGGGATCTCAGGTTCTCGAACTTCTCCCAAAGAGGGGAAGACTTTGCATGTGGAGTGCTGATGGGAGCTAAGACCAAAGTATTGGCACCAGAATTCCTCTCCACGGGGGAGAGGCATGCACGTCTCGGATATGCGGCAAGGTAGTTGTAGTAGCAAAGGCGGCGACTCAAGGGCTAGTCGCAACTGGAGCACCATGGATCCCGCAAGGCTTGTTGCAACAAAGGGCAAGCCAATGCTGCTAGTGTAGGTGGCAGCAGTTTGTTCAAGACTGCATGAGCAAAGGCGGTGGCATCAAGGGCGAAGATCAGCACCAAGGAAGCACTATAGCAAGGTGCTAGAGGTGTGAAGCATGCTAGACCAAGTTTGTAAGGTGCCGAGGGTGCTGAAAAAACATTGGCATCCAAGGCACACTCAGAGGCGCTGGAGGACTCAAAAGGAGGTCCGAGGTCTCTGAAGGAGGTGGAGGATGCTGCAAGGGTTGTGAGTCTCCCTTGTGAGGGGGAGCAGTGTAGCGAGGAGGCGAGTGCTCCCAGGTCATCTCGGGGAGACACTGACTGCCACGAAAAACAACAACACCAACACAACAGGGGTCAGAAGGGAGGCCACAAGGGTGCTGCCAAGTCCCGCACGGAGGCACAAGTGATGACAGTGGGGAGCGAAGCGTCCGCCACTATGTGTTGTGATTGGTGCAGGGTAGTTGAGAAGAGTTGCTCACAACAGCAGCTTGGCCGGGCACAGGAGCATGGCAGATGTTCCAAGGGCAGGGCATCAAGGCTGGGGTGCAAGGGGGAGATTGTTGACATGGTGTGTTCCCTGCCATGGGTGCCGTTGATCATACTCACTGCTTCAACCAACAAGGAGTGGTCAAACACCTTATCTGAATTCAGATGTGGATTTCTTGGGATCTCTATGTATGATCGAGATATGATTTGCCCAATTTGAGTGAGTATTCAGAAAGATAGTCCTGCCCGAAGGTCGGGTGGTCGGTGGGTGGAATCTGGGTCTTTGTTATGGGTGACAGGATAATTCCACCGCGTTGGTTTGAGTTCGTCTCCAACGAGCTCCAAATGCACCAGGGGCATGAATAAAGTGACCAGAGGGATCTCCTTGACCATAGTAACCTTCTCCTAGACTACTGGGCAAGGAAAGGTGCTCCAACGGGTCATCGTTGAAGCACCTCCAGCTGCCTTAGCGTGCAAGGCAAGGTGGGAGCTCCACCAAGGGTCACTTTGATGGCCGTAACAGGGGCTCTATTGATCTGATTTGGGCGTGCTTGGATGCGTTGGAAAGCTTAGATCACAGGCTATATGGATCTAATGTAATCTTACTGTGCTAAGAAACAATACCGTGATTTGATTCAGTTAAACTGAATGCAACGTGTTCTGCTCAATCATGTTTGTGATCCTTGTGCTCCACACTCCTCACCATTGGTGTCAATTGGCTGCCCCAAATATTGGTAGCATGAACGAATAAGAGCTAGGCATCTTTTATGGTTCTAGAACACCCACTATTACCAACACATACATTCAAAACATGGTGATGCTACCTGGAATGTCGGCCATGCATCGTCCATACCGACCATTACGCCCTGCAACATCTCAAGACTTAGCCAAACATAAGGATTTTGGCAAGTACCACAAAACCAAGGTTTTCTTTGACGATCCCTAGTGGAGAAGACAGTTCACTTGCCAGGTCTTCGTTCCTCCAAGCAAGGAGCTACGACAAATGTTATCGGAGGAGTGCCATGACACCGGTTTCGATGGGTCCTTTGGCGAAGACAAGACGCTCAAGAAGTTGGCAAAATACTACACATGGGACAAGATGCAAACCAATGTGGCAGTCTTCTGGAAATCACACGACACTTCTTAGAGAATAATAATTGGCGCACGAGGCCACCCGGCCTACTTCAACCCCTACCCGTTTTGATGAAACCGTGGGCCAACATCAACATAGAATTTGTGATGGGACTGTTCGCGACTCCCGAGGGATATGAAGCTATCCTCGTCCTGATGAATAGATGTAAAAAAAATTCCAAAGTGTCACACTTCATCCTGACGATGACCACCGTCATCCCAAAAGGAATAGCTGTTTTTAAACCAGATCGTACAGTTATAGGAAGTCCCACGTACTGTCATCAATGATATAGATGGCCACTTCACCGGCCGTTTTTGGCTCAAACTATTGATACGCTATGGTAGTCAGATCCATTTATCAATGGCATTCCACCATCAAACTGAAGGAAAAACAAAGTGAACCATTCAAACTTTGGAACAACTTCTCCAAATTTTATACAAGCCACTCGGCACTGATTGGTTAGTGAAACTGCCGACTGTTGAGCTCGCATACAACTCCACCACTTCCACCGCAGCTGGAAAAATACATTTCGAGGTGGTATACGGCAATCTTCCCACCACACCTTCTGGGTTGCAAAGTCAGAGCAGCATTCCCGTGGTTGACATTCTCCGCCATGACTTCGCAAACATCTCGGAGGAAAGACGGCAGACCTTGGTGAAGACGCAAAAAACCATGAAACGGGCAGCAGGCCAACATCACAATGACGACGTGTTTGATTTTTTTCGAACTGCACAGAACGTGACCTGGTCAGGTGGCATGACTAGAATGCTGGGTACTACAGCTAGGAGCCGTATGACAACCTTCGTGACGTTGATCACCTGATTGAAAAATAATTCTTTCATCACCGGCCTGTGTTCGCTAATGTGCCGGGACGTCGCGCTTGAAAGGGGGGGAAATGTTACATCTTTAACGTACACGAGTCCCTAAACCTTGCGAGTGGGCATTTCTGTTCTTGCTTTCATGGCCATCCACGCGGTGACCTCACAGTTTTCTTGCTGTTCGGCCAAAGGCATTTTGTCTAATCACCGCAACCTCCAGCGTCCCCTTCCGACAGTTTCTAAGAAATTCCACCCCTTTCCGGAAAGGTCAAATACAAGTGTCGCAAACCATATCAATGTTTCGATATCGTTCAGTCGAATTTTGGAGGATGCTCTACTCTAAAAAAGGAGCATCAAGATATTCTTGAAGCCCCCCGAATCCTCGGCCGAGCTTCTCAAATCTACAACTCACGGCGCAACCTCACACACGTCATCTAGCTCAAACGCCAATAACCCGACTTATGCCTCATCCTTATTCTCGACATTGTATGTATTGCTTGAATTACTCAACACTTGTCATCGAAGTACACTTACATGAACAAGTTATGCTAGAAATAACATACATACATGCTGGTTTCCTCAAATAGCTTCCCATCCACGTGACTCCATGGGGGTGCGTCAGCAAGAACTTTGTTATTGGTCTTCAGAGGTTGTAGAATTTTTCAACAACTTGGTGAACAAGTCTACACGATTCACATTGTTTGTATTGATTATTGGTTGGTAGTGCTCTCTTCATTTGTCAAAAGTGGAAAAACAAAAGGAAAGTTTCCTTCTACTCAAGCCTTTTTCCTAGCACGTAAACTCTTTTTAGAGGAGGCAAAGAGTCACCTTGAAGTGATTTGGAAACGACAAAAAACAAATTGTCGACAAAAGTCGCAGTGAGGTCTTATTTGAAATCGACAAAAAGGTATTGCTTAGCACTAAAAACCTTTGGCTGAAGTTGCCAAGGGTGCGCGAACATCTATCAAAGTGGATTGGGCCACTTCCTATCATTGCACGCATCAAACCACTTGTATACTGACTGCTGCTTCTATCGAGTATGAAGATACATGACACTTTTTGTGTGACCTTGTGGCTTAATTCACGGTAGAAAGAACCGTTGCAGCAGAAGTCCAAAATGAGGTCCTTTAATTCCTCGCTATCGTGAGGGCTGGCTGGTCACCAGCCACTTGCTAGCTGCTTGTCAGCTTGCAGTCAGATGGCTGGATAGCCAACAGCCAGTCATGTGACCGGCCGACCACCCGCTGATCTAACTAGTGGCTTGATCGACGGCTAAGAGGTTATGAGGGTAAGGCCCATGGCCTGGTGCCCTCACCCTCTCTCGCCCTCATTGGTAGCAAGAGCAAGGATAAGGGATAAAGCGAGAGTGAGAGAGACATCCGTGTAAGAGAAGTCTGGGCCAAATTGCCAATCATACCGCGCACACGATGATTTTTCCCCTGCGTGACAAAAATGAGTTTGAAGTTTGTATACAGCCAGCTAAAACTTTCTGAAACAGAAAAAATGTGCAAAGTCACAAGTTAAGGGTAATACCGCCCTCAATGGGAACTCAGAATGAGGGGGCAAGGTAAAAACAAAAATGGGCCTCCGAAGACTTAAAACATTCGAGTGTCCCTACGTAGATCGCTAATCAACATTGCCCCCAAAGTGTCATGGACAAGAAAACCCCTCCATCAAGCTTTGGATGCCATTTGGCAAACATTGATGATGAATGTTTTGCAAGAGCTGGAGTTACAGCCGTCACCAAGGTATAGAATCTCAAAGCGTTCGCGGTCTGATCAAAACGGAAAAGAAGTGAGTTGAAAGAGATTATTAGTTGACTGTTGGCTGCCTATGTGGGCACTTCCAACAAAAACCAACCTAGTATCCATGTACCAATAGGGTTAGCCAACGTACTGTGAGAAAATGTGGCCTTGAAAGTTCCAACCTCCTCGGGTACATCTGGGGATGAGGCAAAGATAAAGACCTTAACGACACATGTAAACAATGTCTTGAGAGGAGAAATAGGCAAAATGGAATCTCTGCCAATTTCAAAACCTTCTGAAAATACCTTGCCCCTAGCTCTCAACCTGAACTCGACATCCGACATCGATATCAAAAGAACAAAGGTGGGAGGACATGGAAGGATGTTGGAATCACATTGTCAGCACTCGCTACAACACATTGCATGAATTGACAAGAGTAGAGATTCAAGGCTTTTGAAGGGCAGGGTCTTGAGAGTTACCAATGTTTGGCTGAGTCAGCCCAATAGTTAGATGCTCACACTGAAGGCGGAAAAAGAGCCATTTCTGCATTAAAATCAGCTAATTCACCATAAGAATCTTCTGTAGTGTTTTTCAAAAACAGGATGGCAAGCTGGTTTGGATGTTTCTGGTAGAAATCTGACCAGAGTGATGAAATGTGCACATGTTTTTCACCTGTGAGCTGAAGTGAAGAAAGTGAACTTTTGGTAGCAATTCCCCATCCACATTACACTCAAGTTTGAGTGAAAGTGATCAAACCCAGATGAAGGGCAGGCTGCACAACAAGCAACGAAAAAGAAATTCTGATGTGTCCAACACAGGAATTGCACCACATGCTGAGAATTACAAAGAGAGGGCAAAGAGCTAGAAGTGTTGGAGAGGATGGCTGCTGGAGGGGGGGGGCAGCTGAATGTAGTGTAATGATGGCTTGTAAACTGAAGAGGAGGTCTCAGAGGAGCGTTTAAGCAGTCTTAGCAATGGAACTTTTGGCTTATCCGAAAGTGCCCAACTTTGGCCTCCCTTTTCCCCCTTTTGACCTTGTTCCGGTGTAACATGCTTCTCTTACATTTTCCTTCAAAATGGAGTGGCAAGAAAGTTACCCTCTTAAACATTCATATATTTCCCCCTATGCATCGGATGTTTTATGGTTTCTTCCTTAGTTATTGCTTTGTTTAGCATAAAATTGGTCTTGGTACTTCTTCACAAATTTTCATTTGTGTAACCTATGTCCCTTCGACTGAGGGAAGGAGCAAAAAAACACCTTCTGTTCTTATTGCGTGCATCCTGGCTCTAATTTTTCACTTTCTTTTGATTTTTGTTCGTTGTGCGGTCCTTCAAGTCATAAGGCAAGAAAGATAGGCAAATCCATCAATCCCCCAAATGTAAGTGGTAGTTATACTTTTAAGCAATGAAATTGTAGTTTTAAGGAAATAGAGGCTGAGAATTTAGTTTATTTACTAGGGATAGGAGGAAGGAATTCGAATTTTGGTTGTAAACCTTTCATTTTCACACACCTTTGATATATGGAAGTTCTCCATCGATGAAATTCTATGCATTATTATTTTTCCCTCTTAATGTAGTTTCATACATACCAGCGTTACTGTCTGCGTTTACCGCGACCCTTCTGGTGATGAGTTTGACCCTAGTGTACATTAGTTACAACTAGCTATAAGAAAACAAACGGGCACAAATTCTCCGGTGCCCATCGTTTCGCCAAATAAAGCAGCGGCATGCATAGTCGAAAACGAACTGACGGCGGTGTCCAGAGTGGAAAACAGAAAGACGCCACGGTCCATAGTAAAAAACGACATGACAACGGTGCCCATGTTTTTCGTTGTGCGAGCAAAAACGGAAAAAAATGTCAGCTGTGCCCCCACACCCTTGAAGTCGGACTTCGCCGACTCCGAGGGCGAAGTGGGCGACGCTGACAATGGCATCGCCGATGTTAGAAATAACCTTGCCGTGAGTTTTGCAGGTCGCAAGTGCAAACTCCAACACTCACAACACAGTGCGCCGCATCTCGCAAATCCCCCCCAATGTTCGACAAACCCTTTGGTTACACTGGGGGTTTGGGTTCTATTTTTGTACTTTCCCGGGCATCTGCTGGGCCCCGCAGTAGCGGGACGCGACAGATTCCCTTTCTTTTATCACATGTGCGCAGCATCTCGCAACCCCCCCCCTTAAAATCCGACAAACCCCTTCTTTACACTAGGGCGTTTGGGTTATATTTTTTCACTTGCCCGCGCACCTGCGGGGCCGCACGGTAGCGGGGCCTGGAAAATGCCCTTTCGTCTATCACAACGTGCGCCAAATCGTGCAAATCCCCCCCAACCAACGACAAACCCCCTAATGTAAATGAGGGGTTTGGCAGGTTCATCACGAGCTGGCAGGCATTTTTCGCCGAAAAACTCCACCTGCGAGCTCGCGATGACCGGCGAAGCTCAAAGTCAAAATCCATGTCAAATGTCTTATACACATGAAACATGCGTCAGCAGTGCCCATTTTCGCTTGCGCGAAGAAAAGCATGGGCATCTATGTCATGTAGATTTTGAATATGGACGCCGTTTTCTCTCCGTTTTCAACTCTGGACACCGCTGTCGGTTCGTTTTCAACTATGGACGCCGTTGCTTTATGTGGCGAAACGATAGGTGTATTACTACTCCGTTCAAAACAAATTGAAGTATGCAGAAGGTTCAGGTCGCGGTCGTCGTCCAGACAGTAATTGTCAATTATCGAGACAGGCGTGCAGGAGGTGCAGGACGCGATCTCGATTGGAGCGCAGCGCACAGTATCGCACCGCTCAGAAGAGAGCCGGCTGCNATCGCGCAACATCATTGGTCCCTCGCGGCGCGAGCGTAACGACAAGCAAGAACGGCACACGCACACGGCCATGCGAACGCCTCGACTCCAATGATTTGCTGACTGCGCCCAACTCCTCTGGCGGCTTCAGTCCAATCGCTCCAACCCTACGCGCTAACGAGTCGCTTCAGCGCTTGCTCTCAAAAGAAAGCACGGAGGCGGCTCCGCTCACAATCCGATTTCCTCCGCCGACGACTCCGACAATGGCTTTGCCGACCGGCAGCCACAAGCTGTGAATCACAAAAGCCTTTCCGAATGCTCTCTGTTATCCACTGACAGCATCGCCTTCGTCCGTCCACGCCCATCGCACTTGCGACTTGCGCTCGCGCGCTTGAATCTGTTTCCACTGTGTGGACGTCGCATCGCAGCGTGACGCACAGCATTATCTTTGGGGCCTTCCCTAGGCCTTCCCTAGGCCTTCCCTAGGCCTTCCCA
>SZWC01007928.1:0-10444 GCA_023375785.1 Penium margaritaceum
TATATCTATATCTATATCTATATCTATATCTATATCTATATCTATATCTATATCTATATCTATACCTATATCTATATCTATATCTATATCTATATCTATATCTATATCTATATCTATATCGATATCTGTTGAACACAACACGGTGAGGGGGAGGGAGAGGCTGGAGGTGAGAGGGTGGAGGAGAGTGGAGGAGGAGAGAGGCGAGTGGAGCCGGGAGTTAGCCGCGGGGCTAACTGCCCCTCTGGACTGTGAGGGGGAGGAGCTCTCGAGAACTGTGAGGAGGGAGGGCTCTTGAGAGATGTGATGGGGGATTGAGGCGTCGAAGACTTAGAGTGAGAGCGGATCGAGGCGAGAATGATGAAGTTTTTGCAAATAATGAGAGATTCGGAGCAAGCCACGCAGACCCCTATCGGATCGCGTGGCTCCAGGCATTTGCCATCCAACGTGGCGAGCCACACAGTGTAGCTAAGGGGCACTAGGGCAACAGGGAGTGAGCAATCAAGGAGCTCTACCCTGTGTTCCAGTGTGCGTTGCATGAGGAGCAAGCACGAAAGTAGGTTAGAACATACCCCAGACGAGCAGGACTAATCTAGGTGCGCTAGTCAGGTTTGATACTTTAACATGATAGCGCAAGCGAGGGTAGGTGGTACAAGCAGAAAGCTTGAACACCACAGCACAAGCCACAAGAAGAGATAGGCACAACCAGGAGAAAAACACAGCTAGGCTGCCAAGACAAAGAGGGGGAGGGGGCATCAGAGACACTCGCCACCCCCAACCCGTGAGGTGCAACGACAACAGCTGTCGCGCAGGTGAACACGGCTTGGGGCACCCAGCAGGACACCACAAAAGCACCCCGTGAGGAACACCCCATAGGAAGCGCTCCACCAGACGGATGCCACCGGAAGCACCCCATCAGCAACGCCAGCCCAGGAGCAACCGTCCGGTAGCATCCCAACCAGGAGCCACCGACGGGGAGCACCCATCTAGAAGCAACCATCCAGAAAGCACCCATGCAGAAGCACCACTCCAGAAGCACCCATCCAGAAGCACCCATCCAGAAGCACCACTCTAGAAGCACCCATCAGAAGCACCCATCCAGAAGCACCTATCCAGAAGCACCCAGCAAGAAGCACCCAGCCGAAAGCGCAGACAGGGCCACCGGCGCCCAAGCAGCTGAGGCAACCCGCGCGGTGACGGACACCCCCGCCACGGCGAAGCACTCAAGGACCTGCACAACCCCAACCAGAGACACAGAACACAAACGGGGCAGGGTGAACGGGATAGACGGGGGGGGGTGATACGGAGGCAAAAATAGGGGCCAAGGAAGCGAGGTCTGGTCGGCTATGAGGGAGACAAGTGGGGGAACCTGCACGGGACGGAGGAAGAGGGAGTAAGAGGGGGAGGTGAGGCATGTGGAGAGACAATCATCAAGAGGATGACTAGCATACGCCAGCAGTAGCAGCAGGGAAGAATAGAGAGAGGAGAATCAATCAGCTGGGGGGAGTGTGCCGAGACCAACCGCCGCAATGCTAGAGGCAAAGACAGGCTGGTGAAGGGCCTTGGTGAGGAAGTCGGCAAGCTGAAAATCTGCGGAGATTAAGTGGAGGGAAATGTTGCCGAAGGCAAAGACATCCCGCATGTAGTGGTGCTCGACGTTAATGTGCTTTGTACGGCGGTGAAGCGCACCGGCATTCTTGGCGATAGCAAGACCGCTCTTGCTGTCAGTGTAGAGAGGCACAGGCGGCGTGGGGAGACGGAACTCACCCAGGAGGCGGTGTAGCCAGATAGCCTCCGCGGCCGCGCCACCCAAGGCCATGTACTCGGCCTCCTCTGTGCTACGAGCAACGCAGCCCTGCTTGCCGCTGTGCCAGGAGACGGCAGCGGCCCCGAGAAGGAAGACGAAGCCACTACGGCTGCGAGCATCGGCGTCACGAGCGTAGTCGCTGTCTGCGCAACAGAGAAGAGGAGGCCGGCACGGGCAGACCTGATCACGTAGCATAGGACATACGCGTCCACACGTAGGTGGGCCGTGCGGGGCTCCCGAGCGTACTGAGCAAGGACATTCACCGCGCAGGCGATGTCCAGACGGGTGGTGCCGGCCAGGTACGTGAGCGCCCCCACGATGGACTGAAAAGGGACAGCAGACTCTGGGTCGCCGGACGAGGTGTCATGAGCGACACGCAGGGCAAGCTGGGTACCCGGCGGCATGGGGGAAGAGGCAGCGGGAAGAGGTCGTGATAGGTCAACGACGGAGGAGAAGCGGTCACCAAGGGTGAGAACATAGCGCTCTTGATGAAAAAGGAGACACCCGGGGAGACACTCTAGCTGCATCCCGAAAAACATGGTGGCAATGCCGAGGTCCTTCATGCGGTACACCGAGGAGAGGAGGCCCTTTGCCACGATGATCGCGGAGGAGGACGGAGTGGTGATGAGGAGGTTGTCGACGTACACCAAAATGAAGGCAGGTACCGTCGGTGTGCCCCCCACAAAGAGAGATGGGTCAGACTGGCTGGGGCGGAAGCCTCCACGAATAAGAGTGGAGGAGAGCTCCTCGTTCCAGCAACGGGGCGACTGACGAAGGTCGTACAACGCACGACGAAGACGACACACCTTCTTCGAGCCATCTGAAAATCCAGGAGGCTGAACCATGTACAGCTCCTCCTCGAGGTGACCGTGAAGAAAGGCATTGTTCACGTCCATCTGGTGAAGCTCCCACTGGGACGAGGCGACCATACAGATGACGCCGCGACTCGTTGTGAAATGACCGACCGGCGCGTAGGTATCGCCAAAATCAACGCCAGGGATCTGGGAGTAGCCCTTGGCGGTGTGGCGGGCCTTGTACCAGTCAAGCGCGCCGGAGGCGTTGAACTTCTTGCGAAGGAACCACTTAGCCTTGATCGCAGTGCGACCCGGGAGGAGATCAGAAAGCTCAAGAACACCGTGTTTAGAGAGCGCAGCCGACTCTGCCAGGCACGCCGCGCGCCATGCCACAGCATCGGGGTGGGACAGGGCATCGGCAAGTGTCAGGGGATCAGAGTCGTCAGCGGGAGGAGGGGCAGCCCACAGGGGGAAAGGACGTGACGGCAAGGATGCGGCTAGTAGTCGCGGGGGCGCCCGCAAAGCGGTGGTCAGTGCTGGCGTCTAAGGCATGGCAAAACTCGAGATGAAAAACGTGATGACCATGGGCGTGATCCGGGTGGAAGGAGTACGGAAGGAGGGGGCAAGGCGGGACAGCCGACGACGGGGAATCTACAGGACACGAGTCCAAAGTGGAGGGGGAGGCAGAGGGAGTGGTCAGGGAGACAGGGCAGCGGGCGATTGAGGCCGAATGGGGGCTAGAAGAGCAGAAAGACAAAGGTGACGGGGCGACGGGGAGGGCAGAGGTGTAAAGTGGAGGGGAGAGATCAGGACAGGGTACGGAGGCGGACGAAGAGGGGGGATGGGGAGGCAAGCGGCAGGAAAGACCGTGAGCAGTACGGGAGCGAGTGCGAGAGGAGACAGGGGAGGGAGGAGGGGGGGTGTCCAACACGGGACCAGAGGGAGGAGAAGAGGAGGGGCTTGGGGAGANGAAGCCAGGGGTGGAGAGGGGCATGGGGAGAGAACGGGAAGGGGGGGAAGGGTCTCACGAGCAAGGACACTAAGGAGGGGAGGCAAGGACGGGGGGTGACCGGTCGGCGGGGCAGACGGGGCAGGAGGGCGAGATGAATGGGGGGCGAGGGGGTCGAGGGCACGTGGGGAACACCCGTGAACCGGAGAGGGCAGGGCAGCGTCTTCGGGGACGTCCTCAACGGAGATGAGGACTGGGTCGAGGCACCGGGTGGGATCAGGCTCGCGGGGGGAACCAAGGGCCTGGGCAGCGGTCAGAGTAGGGGGAACGGGCAGAGGCACATGCGGGAATCCAACAGGAGGGAAGGAAACCAGGGAGGTGAGGAGAGGAGGGAGGAGGGAGACAGGCGGCGGGCCGCCGCGACGATGCGACGGAGGCAAGGGGGGAGGGAGAGGCACAAGAGGGGCGGAAGGAGGAGGCAGGGGCAGAGAGGCGGTCGTCAGAGACGGAGGGGGCGTGGAGGACGGGAGAAGAGGGGATGGTGCTGGGGGAATGATGGGCACAGGAGGAGATGACGGGGAGGGAGGTGAGGCATAGGCCGGAGGGGTCAGGGCGGTGGGGGGAGAGGGGGCTGAGGGAGGGAGAGGAGGGGGAATCAGGGGTGGGGCGGGCACGACCGAAGGGGGGACACACGGGTGGGGAGGGCACGCACCGGCAAGAGGGAGAGAAGCGAGGGGTGGGACGGGTATGACCGACGGGGGCACGCTCGGGCAAGGGGGGAGGGGAGGGAAGGAGGATGATGAAGAGGGGAGGCTGTAGGGGAAAACGTGAGAGGAAGGGACAGGTGCAGGAGACCCGGCAGGAGAGGCAAGAGGTAGTGGGGGCCCCGCACACACAATACTGTTGGTAGAGTATGCAGTAGCGGAGGCTGGAGGCGGTGGGGTACGGTCGGCGCGGAAGGCGCTGTATGTGAGGTGCTCAAAAAAGCGAGCATGACACGACTTTATGACACGATGCACAGCCGGATCCCAGAACCGGTGCTCGCGAGAGTGAGGAGCGACGCCAAGGGTAACGCAAAGACGGCCAGGCGGGTCAAGTTTTCCAGAGCGAGAGGGAGGGGCGAGGAAGACAGTGACCATGGTGCCCCACACCACGGCCTGGCTGAGATCCGCGTGCCGTTTAAAGAACAACTGGAGAGGCGTGGTGTCTGGAGCGAGAGGCCCGTGCGGAATCCGGTTCCACACCCAAGTGTGATAATGTGCAGCCTCGGACCAGAAGCTACGACCGCGGTCGAGAAAACCAGCCTCAGCCATCATAGTACGGACGCCCTCAAGAAGGGTGCGGTTCCACCGCTCCGCGACCCCATTCTGCTGAGGAGAATAGGGGGCGGAAAGCTCATGGACCACGCCCTCACGATTGAAAAAGGTTGCGGTGTCACCAAAGAACTCACCGCCACAATCAGAGCGAAAGTGGAGAAGCTGATGGCGACTCTGACGCTGGGCAGATGCGTACCAGGACTGGATGATCGTCGCAACCTCACTCTTGGCGCGGAGGAAGAAAACCATGTGAAGCGATAGTAGACGTCAATGAGGCTAAGCAAGTATGTAGCGTGCTCAGTAAGGGACTCATCCTGGAGAGGACCGAGGATGTCGGAATGAACCAGCTCGAGGGGCGCAGAGGCGCGAGAGGGAGAGGATGGGAAAGGGAGGCGATGCATCTTACCAACCGCACTGAAGGTGCAATCGGTAGTGCACGGGGAACGGAATGATGGGTCGGACAACCCGTCGGCCGGGAGAGCGCGAAGGAGAGAGGAGACGGCGGAAGTCGGGAGATGACAGAGGCAACGATGAAAAAGACGCGCGTGGGCAGAGCGGGAGAGGGCAACAAGCGCGACAGCGTCGGCTGCGTGGGCTGAAACAGAATGAGGGCCGAGAGCCTGATAAAGGTCCTCAACAGGGGGGCGGCGACCTTGAAGGACGACACGTCCACTGGCGTGATCAGTGATAGCGACAAGACCTAGTGCATAGGTAGTGGAGAACCCACGCGTGTCGAGCGCGGGGACAGATAAGAGGGAGAAGTCAAGGGCCGGAACATAGAGGACAGAGGACAAGGAGAGCTCACCAGCAGGGGACGTGAGACAGACTATACCAACACCGAGAACAGGCAAGGGTGCAGCATCACCAGTGAAGACAGCCGTGATGATAGAAACGGGACTAAACGATGTGAAGGAATCATGAACAGGGCACATGTGATCCGTGGCAGCCCCGTCAACAACCCAAGACGGGGAGACGACACGCTCAGAGCCGGAGAGAAGGAAATAGGCGGTCGTGCGAGGGGTGATGTCCATCGACAGAGGGAGGGACAAAGAGAGAGGAGGAGACAGGGGGAAGAGACAGGCGAGGCGAGGGAGTCCAACGAAGGAAACATACCAGCGGGTGGAGGACCGCCGAGGATACCCTCTGGGAGGACGCGGCGAACCAAAGTGATGATGGCATCCTCAGTCAGAGGGGGGGCAGCAGCGGCAAGTGGCACATGGCCGCCAGGCGGGGCGAGAGGAGCAGCGCCGAGGGGCCCAGGGGGCGGGGCGGGAGCAGCACGACCACGCAAAAGAGCACGCTGGCGGGCAATCCGCTCACGGAGGTCAGGAGCTAGGGGGAGAGGGCAAGAGTCATGGCGATGACCCACAACATCGCAGTTCCAGCAAACCGGAGGACGACCACCACCGCCGCCGGCTGGGGCCCGGACGGCAAGAGCATGAGCGGCTAGAGGGGGAAGGAGGCCAGGGAGAGCGTCAAGTAAAACAGGCTCGGCAAGCGCTGCAGCAGGCTGGGAGGCAGTCTGGAACACGCGTAGACCATCAAGAAGAGTGGGCCAGACGCCACCAGGTGTCTGATAGGCGTACTGCAGGGTTAGGGCAAGAGGGAAGGAGGTGAGAGAACCCGAGAAGGCAGGAACAAGGCCGGCGACGACGGAAGTGACGAATGCCTGATCCGTGAGGGAGGCACCCGCGGTGAGCAGCTCGCTCTGGAGAAGCTCAGCGTGACCCAAGTAGGCCCCAAGGGACTCGTCAGGACAATGGTGGAGGGAGCGGAGGTCAGCCAGAAGGGAAGCAGCAGAGCGGAGGGAATCAGAGGAGTAGAGGGCAAGAAGGGAGGCCCAAGCCTCGCAAGGACGAGCAGGGAGAGAGTGGGTGGGGGCAAAGCGATCAAGCTGGTGAAGCGTGACGGTGGGGGCGGCAGAGTAGAGAAGATGAAAAGCAAGAGGCGCACAGTCAGGATGCGTGATAGGGAGGGTAGGAGCGGGGTCATAGTGCTCCCAAAGACCGTGCATCTGCGTCCACGAAACAAAACGAGCGGACCACTCGCTGAAGGGTGTGCCGGCAGCGTGGCTGGGAGTGAAGGTGAGAGGCATCTGCGACAAGGGCGGGCGGAGGCCAAGGCTGACAAGCTGGGCGGCGGCAAGTGTCATGGCATCGAGACGAGCCTCAGTCCGGGCAAGGGCAGCAAGAGGGTTACCAGCAGCAGCTCCTCCAGCGGCAGCAGCACCTCTAGCGGGAACAGCACAACCAGCAGCAGCCGCATCGCCGGTAGCAGCAGCACCTCGGACAGAAGTAGCACCAGCGGCAGCACCGGCGGCAACGACACCATCCGCCGCAACGGGGCCACCGGCAGCGATAGCACCACCCGCGAGACCAGCAGGAATAGCGCCACCACCGACACCAGCCGCGGCACCACCACCAACACCGGACGAGGCACCAACAGTGACTCCGCCGGCAAAGGCAACTCAACCACCACCGGGAGCAACCACGGTACCCGGAACGAGGACGCCACCCAACCCTGTGAGTCCGCGGATGACGCCCGCGTGGGGAGGGTGGGCCGTAGGACCACCAAGGGGAGGCGAGACTAGAGAGGGGTCAAGAACCGGACGGGCTGCAAGGGCATCGACAATGGCAGTCGAGAGTAGTGCGTGCGGATGAAGAGGAGGAGCGGGCTGTTAGGGAGGAGGTGGGGGAAGAGGAGCACGAAGAGCGGCGAGGGCGGAATTGACAGCCGCAGCCGTCGCAGACCGAGGTGAGAGGATGGTGGACTCGTCGACAAGGCCAGAGTCGTCGGAGACGGGAGGACTAGGGACACAGGAGGAGGCATCGACGAACTGTGCCTCGGCACGGGCGGCTCTAGCAACTGCCGCGGCTGCCAGAGCGTCGGCAAGACCGAGCTCAGGCATGGTGCTACACGCTGTTCGTGACGGAGCAATTGAGGCGAGAAACAGATGGCTACAAGATGATTGAGCAGTGAGGGGAGATGATGGAAGAAACATGGTGTTTAGTGTGTATTTAGGGGTGTGCGTTAGGGAGGGGATTGAGGGGGAAGCAGAAGCGGGAGAAGAAAAGACGGGCGGGGGGGCCGAGGTAGCCGACCGGCCGGCAAGACGCACGAAGGACAAGGCAGAAGAGGAGAAATGGGGGGCGAAACATGGGACAAGAAGAAGAATGCAAGAAAGTACGCACGACAGAAAGGAAATGCGGGGACGACAGTCAACGGAGAGAAGAGAGAAGATAACAGAGGTGCGAGGGGGGGGCAAAGGCAACAGAAGGAGAAGGGAAGGAGATTGGAGGAGAGGGAAGCGAGGGAAAGTGAAGGGGGGCGGGGAGCCAGGAAGGACGACGAGGAGAGAGGAGGGGAATGCGGGAAAGGTGAGGGGGAGGATAGAAGAGGGGGGACGACGGAGGCGAAGGAGGAGGACGAGAGAGAGAGGGAGAGAGGGAGGGGGAAACAAGGGTAGGGAAGAAGGGGAGAGGGGGAAAAAAGGGAAAGAGGGAGAGAAGGGGGAGGAGTGTAGGAAAGGAGAGATGGAGAGGAAGGAAGGAAGAGATGAAAAGAGAAGGAAGCAGAGTCGAGAGGAAGGGAAAAGGAGGATGGGGAGAGAAGGGAAGGCCCCACAAGAGGGAACGGGGAGCCTACGAGGGCGCGGGCAGCAGAGAGGAGTGGAGGGAGACAGAGAGGAAAGGAAGGGAAAAGGAGGGAGAGAGAGGAGGGATGGGGACGGAATGGGGAAAAACAAGGGGGGGGGTAGGGGGGAGGGAGAAGAGGCGGAGAGGGGTGAGACAGAGATGGAGCCGGAAGGAGCCGAGGGGAGGAGAGGGGGAGGGGGCGCAGCGGCGAACAACCGAGGGCGCGCAGCACCGAGGAGTGAAATGAGGATCAACGCGACGAGGGGAGGGTATCCGGGGCCGGAGGGGACGGCCGAGCGGAGGGAGGTGGAGCAACACCACGGGACAGTGGAGGTGTGACAAAAAGGAGAGGCCAGGAGCGAGTGGAGACTCGATTGGTGCAACGGACCGAGACCGGACGCCGAGCCAGAGCCAATGGAGCCGATGGAGCAGTGACGATGACGGTGGGGACGGAGGAGCAGAAAGGGAAGAGGAGAGGGTAACCGATGTAGGAGAGAGAGAGGTAGGGGAGGAAGAGGGAGTGGACACAAGGTTGGAGGCGGTAGAAGGGAGAGATGGAAGAGAAGTAGGGAAGAGATGGAGGAGAGAGGCGGGGGCAAGAGAGCGGTGAGACAGGAAGAGCAGAGGGGAGAAGGGGGATGGGGAAGGAGAGAGAGAGGGAGAGAGAGGGGGGGAGAGAGCAAGGGGAAGGGAAGGAGGAAGAGAAGGGAGGGAGGTAGAAGGGAAGAGGAAAGGAGAAATAGAGAGAGAGGGACAGAGAGAGAGGGAGGAGAGAGGAGAAAAAACCGAGGGAGAAGAGGGCAAGAGAGAGAGAGAGAGAGCGAGAGAGAGAGGGAGGGAGAGAGAGAGAGAGAGAGAGCGAGAGATAGAGGGAGAGAGAGAGAGAGAGAGAGGGAGGAGAGAGAGGCGAGAGTAGGGAGCAGAGGGAGGAAAGAGAGAGGAAAGGAAAAGGGAGAAGAGGATAACGGAGACAAGAGACAAGGAAAGGCCAGAGAGAGCGCAAAAGAGAAGGGATAAAGGAGAGGAGAAGGCGGGGAAGGAGGAGAACAGGGAAAGACAAGGATGATGGGTGAGAGAGAGAGGTAGATGAAGTGCGACACGACAAGCGAGGAGGGGCAGAAGGAGAAAGGGCTTTGAGGGAAGCAAACACACACACAGAGAACACCAAGGGGGAAAAATTAGAGGGGAGAAGAAGGCGGCACGGGTAAACGGAAGGGAACACGGACAAAGCCCCGGAAGGGAGGGAGCGTGAGCCGCACACAGGCGTGCACAAGGCATGCAGAGGGCGCACACAAGCTGCAAGGAGAATGAGAAGGGAACAGATCATAAGCGGAAGAGAGTTAACCGGGAAGACAAGGAAAAGAAGGAAGAGGGGAGAAGGGAGGAGAGAGAGAGATCAGAAAGGGGGAGAGAGATAGAGAGCGGGGGAGAGAGAGAGAGATACACGGAGAGGGAGAAGAAGAGAATAAACACGAGGGTGGGAAACATCCAGGACATGCGGGCGGTCTGGGGGGAAAGGAAAGATCTCACCAAGAGGCATAGACGAAGTCGGTCGAGAAGGCAGGGCGGAGCCGTAGACCCAAGAAGACGAACACGGACGAGCCCAGAACGACGCGCACACCGAAGAAGCCGAAGACCAATAAGCGAAACACGGAAAGAGGAGGAGAAGCAAGGACTCAAAAAGAGATGAGAGAGAGGATACTGTGGAGAAGAACGAAGACAAAGGAGAGAAAGGGGGGGGGACAGAGGAAAAATGGAGGAAGGAGGAAGCAAGGTAAGGTCAGGGAGGAGAAACGGGTGGATGTCGGGGAAGAAGGTGATGGGAGGTTTTTGATAAAAGGAGACAGAGGTCAAGAGAGGGTGGAATGAA
This sequence comes from Penium margaritaceum, assembly GCA_023375785.1. Classification (NCBI taxonomy): domain Eukaryota; kingdom Viridiplantae; phylum Streptophyta; class Zygnematophyceae; order Desmidiales; family Peniaceae; genus Penium; species Penium margaritaceum. The sequence continues at coordinate 10,369 of SZWC01007928.1, forward strand.
AAACAGAAGGTTGGAGAAAAGGGGGGGAGAAGGGGAGAAGAAGGAAAAAAAAGAGAGGGGGGAGGGGAGGAAGAGA
>SZWC01007928.1:16691-35678 GCA_023375785.1 Penium margaritaceum
TCTATATCTATATCTATATCTATATCTATATCTATAGCTATATCTATATCTACATCTATATCTATATCTATATCTATAGCTATATCTATATCTATATCTATATCTATATCTATATCTATATCTATATCTATATCTATATCTATATCTATATCTATATCTATATCTCTATCCATATCTATATCTATATATATATCTATATCTATATCTATATCTATATCTATATCTATATCTATATCTATATCTAGTCCCCCTCTCAATTCATGTGGATGGAGTGAAAGAATGAAACTTGGGAAAGGCCCATTGGACTTCTTGATTCTTGGAGTTATTATTTGTTTGAAGCAAGGAAAACAGTTTTTATTGTTGGATTTTAAGTTTTAACACATCCTTTGTCATCTCTTGGCTGAGGAGGAGCGTGCTGGTATTCCTCCAGATGTGATGTGTTTTCATGTCCGGTATGCCTTCCTTCATGACTCTTTTACTGCCTCGTCCCATTCTCCTCTCCAATTTGTACCTTTCCCTCCAACTCTAGCCCTTTTGCTTCTCATAGGTTCAGAATCTGTTCCAATGACTGCATGGTGCCACCACTGACCACATGTTTCTACATTGTTCTATGTTCACTGTGTTTTCCTCCACCTCTTTGAGCACTGATTTCTTGACTGAAGATGGCACTCTGCTCCACATTGGTTCCGTCTTCCTCCTCTCTTTCTGGCCCCCCTGTGTTTCATGCATCATGTATGTTCCTGACCTGTCATTTTCCATCCTCTTTGTCCCCATGCGTGATGGTTCTGGCCTCTCTACCACGTATGTGATTAGTTTGGCAACCACCACCGAGCGCGTCACCGGTCATGTCTTCCTTCATGGTCATCGCCCCTGAGGAGCGAGTCTCCCATCATGTGTCTAATCATGATCCCCTCATACATACCTCAATCTCCCACATAGCACACTCCCACGTACTCCCCCTTCGCCTTTTCCACCTTCCTATCCCACCCGTTGTTGTGCTCCTACATCACTCCCCCGCTGACAGTCTCACAGAAATCTCCTTTTGCACCCTGTGTACCGCATCCTGCACTCTCCATCTCATGAAGATGATGTACAGTTTTGCTCGAACTTATTCGAGCGGGACTGTGCATCGTCCTGTAGCTGGCCTAGGACATAGATGTCCTAGGCCAGCTCCAGGATGCCTCATGAACTGACCACTATCATGCTTAACATCATCAACAACCACTCACGGTTCACATGGGTGTACTCCACATGCCTAGAGTGTCCTTCCTCAAAGAGACACTGCACCAGAGCCAACACGTGTTGCTCCACTGATGTGTTGATTTTGGTGGCAAGTTCCTTGGTGACACTCCTGAAATCCCCACAAACAAGGGTGTTGTCCATCAGCTCTCTGCTCCCTACTCCCCACAACAAGACAGCATCACTGAACGCTAGACTCATACCCTCATCAAAAATTTCCACACAATGATGGTTGCGGCAGGGCTCCTCAAACTTGGCTGGAGCTTGTGGTATGAGGCGACCGTGCATTGCACATGGTTGTGGAACTGTGTACCGCATGGTCCCACTGTCCCGGAAAACATCGTATGAGCTAATCTATCATTGTTGTGTTGACCTCAGTGAGGCAGTCTTGTGGGCCATCATGTCTGTTATTTACACCGATGCCTTCTGACATTGTGGCAACACCTCCGACTGCATGTAACTCATACTAGGCGTATCCACAATGTCATGTGCTCACCAGTTATAGGATCCTGAAAATCATTGCATTGTCAAGTCATAGCATGCCTGAGTCTTTGAGTGCATACCATAAAGCACCTTCAGTGCCAAAAGCCATTCACCACACTCTTCCTATGCCACGACCTGCATTGCTGATGTTGGAATATGGTGTTGGCCCCACCTGGTGGTGCTGGGGAGGACGCCATTGGTGGTGCTTCCACCACCCCACCAAGTGGCGTTGTCACTTGTGGTTCTACTAGTGGTGCTAATGGTAGTACTCATGGTAGTGTTGGTGGTCGTGCTGTTGGTGGTCCTGATGGTGGTGCCTCTGGTGGAACAGCTGGTGGCACTCCTGGAAGTGTCTCTGGTGGAGCCGCTGGTGGTGATGTTGGTGGTGCTGGTGGTGGGGCTGCAGGTCGCATTGTCGTTGGTTCTGAGGGCGGCGCTGTCGGTGGTGTTGCTTTTGGTGCTGCTGGTGGCACTATTGATGGTTTTGGTTCTGATTTTTTCATTGGCGCTGTCCGTGTCATGTGTGCTTTTGGTCCTCTTTTCACGTCCTGCTCTGTGCCGGCGTCCAGGCCAGAGCTTTCACCTGTGCCTACACCAATTCCTGGCCCATAGTCCATATGTATGGCTTACCCGGCATTCGTGTCCGTACCTCATCAGGCTAGGGTGCCACTCCATCCTATGGCATCTACGCCTGCACCTATCCTGGAACCAAGGATGGTGCCTGCTCCTATACCCAAATCGGTAACCACCTCGGCCCCTACACCTGTGTATATTTCAGTGCCTTTACCTCCGCCATAGCACTGGTGTCCACGGCAATCATCTCCCATTCTGCTGTTCCATCCGTGTTGGTACCTCCTGTGATGCCTTTGCCAGAGCATGTCCCTCCATTGACGAACCCCATCATTCACAACCGTGTTCAATGAGGCCCAGGCATCAATCCATCATAGTGCACCTATGCCTATGTCTACTCAGGGAACTGTACCTCCATCCCCAACACTTGTATTTTCCCACAGTTGTCCCTATCCCTATCCCAGAACTCATGCTTATGTCTCCATCACCGTCCATGCCAGCATTCCTGCCCGATCCTCTGCCGGCACTTACACCTGCGCCCACCCCTTCTTCCCTCCCACCTTATCATAGACTTTTTTGACCACCCTCCCCTGCCTCTCTCCCTTCCCTCCCCCTTGCATCTTCCTCCTTCACCTCCATCCCTGACATCTACCCAGTGACTTGCCTCATAACACTCCTCTTCTCCTCTATGTCCCTCCTATCCCTCTCTTGTGTGCCGTGATCCCACCCACATCTCTATTGAGGATGTTTGTGAGGATGACCACACAGGTCTTGCCTGTTGCGAGTCTCGTGATACTGTTCTTTTCCTCACTAACGGGGTGGATCCTTCTCTCATTCTCTCCTTTTCCCCCAGGTTTCTCTCCTCACCACTAATTCCCATCCTCCCTCCTTTCCATTAATCCCATAACTGGTCTTGATATCCACAGTTTCCTCTCCATCCCTCTTGGTCATCTTCGACTGTGAGGCTTTCACATCTCTCTCCTTGCCTCATGCAACCCCTTCTTATCCTCTCCCCCCATCCCAGTGTCCAATCCATGCTTCCCGCTCCATTCTCCTTCCATCTCTACCACCGCTCTCCTGTCTTTCCCCATCCACTGGCCTTGGAATCCTTTGTTGTCCACCCACTGCTGTCCTGTGGATGCACGCCCTTACACCTGTTTTCATCTGCCAGCCTCTCACTATGATTATCTTGCTACAATCAAAGGCAGCCCTCAGGGAGGTGATCAAGCTCACCAAGAGCCGCTAGGCAGGACCAATTGTATGTGAGAGACAAGTTGTATGCTGCAGAGACAAAAATACGGAAGCGTGTGAAGTTGTGTAGAGAGCGCGAATGGCTGGTTTGACTCGTGGATGAGAAAGTAAATTAGCACAGCTTTCTAAAAAGCCTAAGTATGTCTCATTTGGAAAATGGAGCTGGAAGAACCACTCTGTCAAAGTTCACCTCCTAGCATACTCCTAGACTAGCGGGATGAGCGGCAGTCACACTCTCACACAAGAGAATTACCATCCCTGCCATGTGCACAACCAATAATCTTGGTGGGGACCTTCTTTGAAGCTCCCTGAGGGTCCTCCTGCCGCCTTTCTACATTGAAGGCCGCTCCGAACCTCCCTGGCCAATAATTCTGGCCGTCATTGGTGCTAGTAGTGCAGGAGCCGTCATTTGAACCGGACCCATTGCCGCCAAACCTTGAAAATCCATATCTCCCTTAAACGGACTCTGAATCGAGTTCCGTAAAGTGCTACAGAACCAGGGAAACATCCTCTATTCACCTTTTGTGACCTGATTCTTTTTAACGAGCAACCCACTCTGGTCTTTGGCACCCGATATCCAACATTCTCCCACTGTGCGAGAGTAAAAATCACACGTCCACACTGTGCCCTCAGCTGCTGAAAGCGACGTGCTGCCAATGGCTTGGTCAGGAAATCTACCAGAATCATGCTTGAGGGGCAGAACTTGATGTGCACCACCTCCTTTGCCACGAGCTCCTGGACAAAGTGGTAGCACAGGTCGATATGCTTGGTGCGGGCGTGGAACTCTGCATTCTTCGTGAGCGCGATGCCACTCATGTTGTCACAGTAGATGGTTGTTGCAGTTTTCTGCTACTGCCCAGAACTTGCCAGCAGCTCACGCAGCCACACTACTTCCTTTGCTGCTTCGCTCAAAGCGATGTATTCTACCTCGGTTGAGGAGAGAGCAACACACTCCTGCTTCTTACTCCTCCAGCTAACTGCTTCTCCTCCAAGTAAAAACACAAAACCACTTGTTGATCTCCTTGTGTCCAGATCTCTGCACCAATCTGCATCACTGTAGCCAGTGAGGATGGGGCTGTCGTTGCCGTTGAAGGTGAGGCTAAGGTTGCTGCTGTTGCCGAGGTAGTGCAGAACACGCTTGATGGCCTCCCAATATGACACACCGAGGTCGGCGCAGAACTTTCTCACTGCTCCCACTGCTTGGCTGATGTCAAGGTGCATGCCGACAGCTGCATACATGAGGCTCCCGACTGCTGCTTGGTATGGTACTGCCTCCATGCGGCTGCTATGATGCTTGCCATGAGGAGCCTGCGTGATGCTCAGCTTTGCTCCTACTTCCAGTGGCGTTGCCACCTTCCGTGCACCTCCCGTGTTGAAGCGCTTGACAACGTTGCTCATGTATGTGCTCTGCTACAGCTCCAAGGTCTGCTGCTGCCAATCACGCTTCACCTGGAGACCCAGGTAGTAGCTCACCTCTCCCATGTCCTTCATGTCAAACCTGGCTGCAAGGGACTGCTTAGAATCTTCGAGAAGAGGCTTTCAGTCAGAGGCAATAAGCAATTCATCACCATAGAGTAGGATGATGACCTGGCTTCCATCCTGTGTGCGCCCATAGAGTGCATGATCTGCCTTGCTGCACACAAAACCAAGGATAGCCAGCTGCTCATCAATCTTGTGGTACCATGCACGCCGTGCTTGCTTCAGGCCGTAGAGTGCCTTCACAAGCTTTCACACATGATCCTCCTGCCCTTCCACCACATACCCCTCTGGCTGCTCCATGTTCACATCCTCCTCAAGGTCACCATTCAGAAATGCACATGTCACATCCATCTCGTGCACCTCCCAGTCCATGGCAGCGGCAAGAGCAAGGATTGCATGGATGGAGGGAAACTTTGCAACGGGTGCGAATGTCTCATTGTAATCTATACCCTCAGTCTGCACATACTCCTTGGCAATCAGCCGTGCTTTGTACCTGAGCACCTTACCATCAGCACCACGCTTGCGCCGGAAGATCCACCTGCAGCCGATCACCCGGCTGCCACGTGGAGCTTCCGCGAGAGTCCAGGTCTCATTTTTTATGAGTGTCTTGTACTCCTCGTCTGCTGCGGCACGCCAATCTGCTGCATCCTCACTGCGCATGAATTCGCTGAATGTCATTGGGTCATCAACGACGGTGAGGAAGAGGAGCTCTAGGTCAGAAGACTCCTGTGAAGATGATAAAGTGCACAGGCTTAGGAGCTCCTCCAGCGGCCTCTGTTTTCTTGCGAGGTGCTTGGATCGCCATAGCGGCTCCACAGGACCATCTGTACCATGGTTGAGGTGTGCAGAACTCCATGGCAGTTGTTGCTGCTTGCTTGGCTGCTCCTCCTTGTCTACTTTGGTTGCTGGCTGCTTCACTTCCTCAGCTCCCTCTGCTGCCCTGTCACCACTTCCTTCTGCTTGCTCCTCTTCAGCTGCAGGCTCTTTGGCTCCCACTTACTCAAGTGCCGGTACAATGGTGACTGCTTCCATAGGGCTCCATGTCCAGCCCTTCACGTACTCCTTAAATACCACGTCACGGCTGCGGACAATCTTGCGTGTGGCAAGGCTGTACAGCCGGTATCCCATGGTGTCATAGCCAAGGAAGGCAGCCTTCACACCCTTGGCATCCAGCTTGTTGCGGTTAGCGGTAGGCACATGGACAAATGCACCGCATCCGAACACCTTTAGGTGCGTGACGGTCCACTTGCGTCCCGTCCACGCCTCCTCCGGCGTCATCAGCTGCACGGCATGTGTGGGGCTCCGGTTTTTCAGGTACATGGCGGTGTTGTCTGCTTCCACCCAGAATGTTGGCAGGAGCTCGATGTCCTTGAGCATGCTGCGGACACGCTCCATGAGCATGCGGTTGGCACGCTCAGCCACGCCATTCAGCTGCGGTGCTGCGGGTGGCGTCACCTTGTGTCGGATCCCGCGGTTCTTGAGGAACTCGCGGAAGTCACTGGAGAGGTACTCGCCTCCGCCATTGGTGGGAAGCACCTTCAAACACCTGCCACTCTCATTCTGTGCAGCAGCCACCCATGCCTTGAATGCATCAAAATATTCATCCTTCCTGGACAGAAAGAACACCCACGTCTTTCGTGACTTGTCATCAATAAACGTGAGAAAGGAAAGCTTGCCTGACAAGGACTGTGATGGCATGGGACCACACACGTCAGAGTGCACAAGAGACAGAAGCTCAGCTGCCGCCTTCCTCTCCCTTGTGAATGGATTACGGGCTTGCTTCCCTTCAATGCAGCTCTCACAGGCCGACACATCGGGCTGCTTCACCTCCTTCAGCTGTAGGCCACACACAATCTGCTGCGTGGAGATGATTGCGCCGAAGCCGAGGTGTCCAAGCCGGCGATGCCACAGGCTGATGTTGTTATCTCCCACTCTCGCAGCTGCTGCTGAGGCAGCTCGCTTCTCCGATTCCACGAAAAGATGGTAGAGGCCATTGTCATTGTCCACCTTTGCAAGCACCTGGCCCGCACGTGCTGAGATGGTGCAACCACCATTCTCAAAGCGGACATGCAGGCCTTGAGAGATGAGAGAGGAAACAGAGAGGAGGTTTGTTGCAAGCCTTGGAACATGGAGCACCCCCTTCACACGACGTTCCACGTGCTTCCCCTCGAAAGAAGCACAAAAGAAAATCTCACCCTCTCCCACCGCCATCTGCACATGATTGTCACCCATGTATACTCGGCAAGGTTCAATAGCGGTGTAGACAATAAACCACTCCCGGTGACAGGTCATGTGCCGAGTGGCTCCTGAGTCAATGATCTAGAACAAGGCAATGTTGGCGGAGACGTGCAGGACCCAGATGGTGCTCATGAATCCAGTCTCCTACAAGCCGCAAGGTGTGCCTTCTTCTTCCGGCATTCGCGCACCCAATGGCCTGGCTTCTTGCAGTAGTGGCACTTTCTCTTCTTCTTTACTCCACCTCCACCACCGTTGGTTAATACAGCACCACCTCCGTGACTCATGTTGGTGACAAGGGCTACGTCCAGTCTACTTCCTCCTTCTCCCTCCTTGCAACGCTCCTCCTCGAACAGCACGCTCTCTTCCACATCATTAAGCGAGAGCTTGTCAACACGCTGGTCCAGGGCAGCAATGAGAGTAGTGTAGCTGCTAGGAAGGCCAGAAAGAATGGTCAGAATGAGAACACGTTCCTTGACAGGGTCCTCAATCGCAGCAAGCTGGTCAGCCAAAGCTTTCACCATGTTGAGATAATCGATCATGGAGCCCGACTCATCCATCTTCACGGTGTGAAAGAGACGTCACAGCTGCATGTTCATGAGGATTGAATAGAAGCATAGGTGGACTCAAGCTTGTTCCAAACCTCTCTTGGCGTGAGGATGCCGCGGACAAGGAGTTGCTTCCGTTCGGCGAGGTGGAGGTAGCTGGTGGCGAGGGCGTGATCCTGCTTCTTGCAGTGGGTACGGGCCTTGGCAGCGGAGAGGGAGGATTCAACAGAGTCAGCCTCACTCAACTGCCTCCAGAGTCCCTTCTCCATCAGCACCATCTTCATGTTGTTGCTCCAGTTGAAGAAGTTCTTGCCTTCGAACTTGGCGATGTTGACGCCGGCCACCACAAAAGCGGATGTTTCCATGGTGACAGCAACGTTGGCCCACGAACGGCCTCTCTCACACACCAGTGTGCAAGGGATGCCTCTAAGACAAGGCAAGGCCTTGTTCTGGCTCTTATACCACTGCTACAGTCAAAGGCAGCCCTCAGGGAGGTGATTAAGCTCACCAACAGCCGCTAGGCAGGACCAATTGTATGTGAGAGACAAATTTTAGGCTGCAAAGACAAAAATACAGAAGCGTGTGAAGTTGTGTAGAGAGCACGAATGGCTGGTTTGCCTCATAGATGATAAATTAAATTAGGAAAGCTTTCTAACAAGCCTAAGTATGCCTCATTTGGCACATGCAGCTGGAAGAACCACTCTGTCAAAGTTTACCTCCTAGCATACTCCTAGCCTAGCGGGATGAGCGGCAGTCACACTCTCACACAAGAGAATTACCATCTCTGCCATGTGCACAACCAATAATCTTGGTGGGGACCTTCCTTGAAGCTCCCTGAAGGTCCTCCTGCCGCCTTTCTACCTTGAAGGCTGATCCAAACCTCCCTGGCCAATAATTCTGGCCGTCATTGGTGCTGGTAGTGTGGGAGCAGTCAGTTGAACCGGACCCATTGCCACCAAACCTTGAAAATCCATATCTCCCTCAAACGGACTCCGAATCGTATTCTGTAAAGAGCTACAGAACCAGGAAAACCTCTATTCACCTGTTGTGACCTGATGATTCTTATCAAGCAACCCACTTTGGTCACTTTTTGGTGATGGATATGAGAGTGCAAGAACGTGACAAGAATAGGTTTCTTGATAAAAATCATCTGGAATGACAGTTGCATAAAGGATGTTTCACATGTTCCAATGCACTTTACGGAACTTGATACGGAGTCCGTTTGAGTGAGATATGGATTTCCAAAGTTTGGAGATCATGGGTCGGGTTCAAATGACGACCTGAGCTCAAAAAGGCGGCAGGATTATTGGCCAGGACGGCTGAGAGCGGCCTTCAAGGAGAAAAGGTGGCTGAAGGACCTCCAAGAGACTTCAAGGGATGTGCAGACCACGATTGTTCGTCGTCCAAGTGGTGTGAGACATAATTCTCTTGTGTGACAAGGTGACTGCCACTCATCCCGCTAGGCTAGGAGAGTGTGCTAGAGGGTAGACTTTGACAGAGTATCTCAGTGCTCCCTAGGGTAAACCCTGCACCCTGTTGTGTGAGAGAGCCGTTTGTGGGCTGAATGTTGCACTACCATGGCGACATCTGCTTCTGTGGTGGCCGGCGTCAACATCGCCAAGTTCAAAGGCAAGAACTTCTTCAACAGGAGCAACAACATGAAGATGGTGCTGATGGAGAAGGGTCTCTGGAGCCAGGTGGATGAGAAGGAGAAGGAACCAGAAGAAAGCTCCCTATCCCCTGTCGAGGCCCGTACCTACCGCAAGAAACGTGACAGCACCCTCGCAACCATCTACCTCCACCTCGCCGAACGGCAGCAACTCCTCGTCCGTGGCATCCTCACGCCAAAGGAGGTTTAGAAAAAGCTTGAGTCCACTTATGCTTCCAAGTCAATCCTCATGAATATGCAGTTGCGTCGTCGCTTTCACACTATGAAGATGGATGAGTCCGGATCCATGATTGACTACATCAACATGGTGAAGTTTGTCTCTGACCAGCTTGCTGCGATTGAGGACCCTATCAAGGAGCGTGTTCTCATGCTAACCATCCTCTCTGGCCTTCCTAGCAGCTACACTCCTCTCATTGTTGCCCTGGACCAGCGTAGCGACAAGCTCTCCCTCAAAGATGTGGAGGAGAGTTTGCTGTTTGAGGAGGAGCGGCGCAAGGGAGAGGAGGGTGGAAGCGGACTGGACGTCGCTCTCATCACCAACTTTGATCATGGGGGCGGTGCTACATCAACCAAGAGCAACGGCGGAGGAGGAAAGAAGAAGGGGAACTGCCACTACTGCAAGAAGCCGGGCCATTGGGGGCACGAATGCCGGAAGAAGAAGGCGGACCTTGCGGCTGGAGTGGGAGCGGGAAAGCAGTCCGATGCTTCCGCGAACGCAGCAGATTGGGAGAGTGGATTCGTGACAACTATCCGGGTTCTGCACGTCTCTGACAACATCGCCTTGTTCTGGATCATCGACTCAAGAGCCATGCGGCACATGACGTGTCGTCGGGAGTGGTTTGTTGTCTACACCGCCATCGAGCCTCGTCGGGTGTACATGGGGGACAATCATGTGTAAATGGCAGTTGGGGAGGGTGAGATTGTGTTTTGCGCTTCCGTTGAGGGCAAGCACGTGGAACGTCGTGTGAAGGGGGTGCTCCATGTTCCGGGGCTGGCAGCTAACCTCCTCTCTGTCTCATCTCTCATCTCCGAAGGCGTGCAGGTTTTCTTTGAGAATGGTGGGTGCACCATCTTTGCCAGTGCAGGCCGTGTTCTTGCAAAAGCGGACAAGGATGATAGTCTGTACCATCTCTATGTGGCGTCGGAGAAGGAAGCCGACTCAGCGTTGGCGGCGAGAGAGGGAAAACACGACATCGGCCTGTGGCACCGCCGGCTTGGTCACCTCGGCTTTGGCGCCATCTTCTCCATGCAGCAGATGGTCCACGGCCTGGAGCTCAAGGGGGTGAAGCAGCCAGGTGCACCGGCTTGTGAGAGCTGCATTGAAGGAAAACAAGCCCGCTCTCCTTTCACGGGGGAAGGGAAGGGTGCGGCTGAGCTTCTCTCACCCGTTCACTCTGATTTGTGCGGTCCCATGCCATCACAATCCTTGTCCGGAAAGTTGTACTTTGTCACGTTCATTGATGACAAGTCAAGGAAGACATGGGTGTTGTTCCTGGCTGGAAAGGATGAGTGCTTTGATGCTTTCAAGGTGTGGATTGCTCCTGCACAGAATGATAGTGGCAGGCGGTTGAAAGTGCTTCGCACCGATGGCGGAGGAGAGTACCTCTCCAACGACTTCCAAACCTTCCTCAAGCATCGCGGGATCAAGCACGAGCTCATCCCACTTGGAACACCGCAGCTGAACGGCATGGCTGAACGCGCAAACCGCACGCTCATGGAGCGTGTTCGCAGCATGCTCCAAGACGCAGGGCTCCCGCCAACCTTTTGGGCAGAAGCGGTCAATACCGCCGTGTACCTGAAAAACTGAAGCCCTACGCGTGCCGTGCCGCTCATGACACCGGAGGAGGCGTGGACGGGACGCAAGCCAACAGTGACGCACCTGAAAGTCTTCGGGTGTGGCGCATTTGTGCACGTGCCTACTGGCAGCCGTAACAAGCTGGACGCAAAGTCGGTGAAGGCCGCTTTCCTCGGCTATGACACCATGGGATACCGCCTCTACAACCTCGCCGCACGCAAGATCATCCGTAGCCGTTATGTGGTCTTCCAAGAGGAAGTGAAGGGCTGGACTTGGAGCCCTATGTCGGCAGTTCCGCTTGCTCCTGCACTTGTACCAGAAGTGGGAGAAGTACCAGTAGCAGAAGAGGGCGGTGCGGAAGATGGCGGTGACAGCGGCAACGACAAGGAGGTAGAGGGAGCTGAGAAGGAGAAGGAGCCGGCAGCGGAATATGATGAGGAGGAGTAGCAAAGAAACACACAGAAGCTGCCACGATGGTCCGCACGCCTCAACAAAGGTGCAAAGGACAGTGGGGAGCCGTTGAGGCGATCCGAGCACCTCGCAAACAAACAAAGGCCGCTGGAGGAGCTGGTGAACTTGTGCACCGTTCCACCACCAACGGAGTCGTCTGACCTCGAGCTTCTCTTCCTCAAAGTCACCGATGACCCAGCCACATTTGCTCAAGCCATGCACAGCGCCGAGGCGGCAGATTGGCGTGCCGCAGCAGATGAGGAGTATGGTGCGCTCATGAAGAACGGCACTTGGACTCTCGAGGAGGCTCCACGCGCCAGCTGGGTGATCGGATACTGGTGGAACTTCAGGCGCAAGCGAGGTGCGGATGGTAAGGTCCTCAGGTACAAAGCACGGCTGGTTGCAAAGGGGTATGCGCAGACTAAGGGTGTGGATTACAATGAGACATTTGCACCTGTCGCAAAGTTCCCATCCATCCGAGCGATCCTCGCTCTTGCTGCTGCTATGGACTGGGAGGTGCACCAAATGGATGTGACGTGTGCATTTCTGAATGGTGACCTTGAGGAGGATGTGTACATCGAGCAGCCAGAGGGGTATGTCATGGAAGGGAAGGAAGGTTTGGTGTGCAAGCTTTTGAAGGCCCTCTACGGCCTGAAGCCAGCCCCGCGAGCATGGTACCACAAGATGGATGAGCAGCTGGCTGGCCTTGGCTTTGTGCGCAGTGAAGCAGACCATACTGTCTATGGGCGCACAGAAGAGGCAAACCAGATCATCATCTTGCTCTATGTTGATGATCTGCTCATTGCATCTGACTCCAAGTCTCCTTTGGACGATGTGAAGCAGTCCCTTGCTGCCAGGTTTGACATGAAAGACATGGGAGAGCTGAGTTACTACCTTGGCCTTCAGGTCAAGCGGGACTGGCAGCAGCAGACTTTGGAGTTGTCACAGAGCACGTACGTGAGCGACATCATCAAGCGCTTCAACATGGCAGGAGCGCGCAAAGCAACAACACCACTGGAAGTGGGAGCGAAGCTGAGCATGACGCAGACTCCCCGCGGCATGCAAGAGAGCAGCCGCATGGAAGCAGTGCCGTACCAAGCAGCAGTTGAAAGCCTCATGTATGCAGTAGTCGGCACGCGCCTCGACATCAGCCAAGCAGTGGGAGTGTTAAGCAAGTTTTGCGCGAATCCGGGCGTGCCGCATTGGGAGGCGGTCAAGCTCGTGCTGCGCTACCTCGACAGCAGCAGCAGCCTTTGCCTCACCTTCAACGGCAACAACAGTCCCATCCTCATCGGCTACAGTGATGCAGATTGGGGAGGTGACCTGGACACAAGGAGGTTAACCAGTGGGTTTGTGTTTGTGCTCGGGGGAGGTGCAATCAGTTGAAGGAGCAAGAAGCAAGAGTGCGTCGCCCTCTCCTCCACCTAAGCAGAGTACATTGCCCTGAGTGAAGCAGCAAAGGAAGCTGTGTGGCTCCGTGAGCTGCTGGCAAGCCTTGGACAGCAACAGACCACAGCGACCACCATCTACTGTGACAACATGAGCGCCATTGCTCCGACCAAGAACGCCGAATTTCAGGCCCGCACCAAGCACATCGACGTGCGGTACCACTTCATCCGCGAGCTCGTGGCGAAGCAGGTGGTGCAGATCAAGTTCTGCCCTTCAAGCATGATGCTGGCAGACTTCCTGACCAAGCCGCTGGCAGCGCACCGCTTTCAGCAGCTGAGGGGACAGTGCGGACTTGTGTGATTTTTATTCTCGCAAAGTGGGAGAATGATGGATATGAGAGTGCCAGAAAGTGACAAAAATAGGTTGCTCGATAAAAATCATCTGGCATGACAGTTGCATAGAGGATGTTTCACAGGTTCCAACTTACTTTACGGAACTTGATACAGAGTCCGTTTGAGTGAGATATGGATTTCCAAAGTTTGGAGATCATGGGTCGGGTTCAAATGACGACCTAAGCACTTTGAGCTCAAAAGGCGGCAGGATTATTGGCCAGGACGGCTGAGAGCGGCCTTCAAGGAGAAAAAGCGGCTGGAGGACCTCCAAGAGACTTCAAGGAAGGTGCAGACCACGATAATTGGTCGTCCAAGTGGTGTGAGACATAATTCTCTTGTGTGACAAGGTGACTGCCGCTCATCCCGCTAGGCTAGGAGAGTGTGCTAGAGGGTAGACTGTGACAGAGTGTATCTCAGTGCTCCCTAGGCCAAATGAGGCATATAAGGGCTTGTTAGAAAGCTGTGACAATGTAATTTCTTTCTCAAGAGTCGATTCAGACATTCGCATTCTTTGAAAATCTACATTCGCTTCCATAATTTCTGTCTGTGCAACCTGCTCCTCCCTCTCACAAACACTTGGTCCTCCCTAGGTGGCTCTTAGTGAGCCTGATCACCTCCCTGAGGGCTGCCCAGTTTCCATCATTTGGCACCTCATATCCAACATATCTTCCCTCTCGTCCCCCCACTCTGACTCCTTTGCCTGTGTCAACAGCTGCTCCCATGCTTGCACCTGTAGCTGTTGCTTTCCCTCCATCCATGCACTTATCTCTGCCTTTTTCCCACCCATTCATGTGCCTCCGTTTCCACCTTCATGCACTCTTCCTTCTTTGCCTATGACTCTGACCATCCATCTCTGTCTCTACCTGCACCTCCATGACCGCCTCCATCTCTGTTTGTACCTATGCTGGTGTGTCTAGCTGCATCCCGGTCTTTACCTCCGCCTCCACCTTCTCCTGAGTCTCCATCTTTACCTTCCTCCTCGTGCACTCTGGCATCTGCAATGATACATTTTCCCTCTCTTCCCTTTACACCTGTGTCTTCCCTCCCAATTGAGCCAACACCAGCATCTACTTCTTCATTTTCTCTTACGTCTCTTCCCAGGGGTGTGTCCATGCCGGCGTCTCCTCCCCCATCTCTCCTTGACACACCTCTCCCATCTCCTACCATCTCGTCCAGTATATCTCATGCGTTGTGCTTTGTACAGCACCTATCTTGGCTTCCCCACCCCCTCTTTTGTGTCTGATCATTGCATCTCGTCCCATCTATCCATATACCTACCAACGTAGGGACGCCCACGGGTGCCATTCCTTCTACCTTAATTTTTTTCATACCTACAACACCACCGCTATGTTCTTTGTTAGTGCACCATCGATCACTCCCCACATACTTGCTACCACATCCCTCACGCCCCTCTCACATTTTATCCCTCCTCAGTGATCCCACCCACCCTCCCCCCATCTCAACATCATCCTTCTGTGTTGTGATGCAATGTCTTAGCATAATGCTTGCATGATGGAGCTCGATGCTCTCTGCGAGCACGATTTCTTGGAGCTCATTGAAATTCCTCCTTGTCACATAGCCATCACGGCAAGTATGGTTCTCCACAACAATGAGAAGCCTAGCCAGATAGTCAATCAGTACAACACGCGCCTCATCGCCAAGGGATATTCTGATATTTTTGGTATCGAATTGATGAAACCTATGCTCCTGCTGGCCGCTTCATGACGAGTTGTGTTGTTTGTATGTCACAGCACACTTTCAGAAGAAGCTACACTACATGGATATCAACAGGTGCTTCCACCATGGCAAGCTTGAAAAGGAGCTGTGCATGGTGTAGTGGTGATCCTGGCTTCACTGATGGCTCCACCAAGCTGTACAATCTCTGACGTGGACTGTTCGGATGTGTCAGTTTCCTCGCTATTGGACTAAGGAGATCACCTCAACACTTGTCCAATGCGGGTTCCTCCCTAGTTGTACTCATCCCTCCCTCTTCGTAGGCGGCATGTCCACTGTGCCTGCCTTTTTTCAATGTATGTCAACAATCTTCTAATCACCTCATCCTCTGTCTCTACAATAGTCGTGCTGAAGTTTTTCAACGTCGTATTGGATGATGGACCTCGGCCAGGCAATACCTTTCTCAGGAATGCACAACAAGATTTCCCAGTTCTCTACCCATCCACCAGGAGTGCAACATCTACACGTTCGCTGAGCGCATCTTGCCATTCGTTGACCTATCTCGCCCCCTCTCCCCCCTGCCTCCTCCCTCATGCCCCCCAGTCTCCATCTCGCAGTTCCAGTGGCCCACGACACGGATTCAGGTCATCTTGTGCCTGTATTCACCTTCCATTTCACCTTCAGAGCTCCCACATACATCGCCAGCATTACCAATCTGGAATTTGCATTCACACTGAGTTTTCTTGCCTTGTACGCAAGTTCGTGGTGTTGTGTCCACCTCATTGAAGCTAAACGCATGCATTACGTCATCGAATCCGCCTGCGCGAGCCTCATCTTCACAGCCGGGTCGTGTGTGTCGCTTCCCAAGGGTTACACCAATAGTGACTATGACCAAGACTCAGGTGCGCAGAACTGGAGAAGTTTCTTCTTTCTCCTTGGCAACTCCGCCATGTCTTGGTGCAGTTGGAAACAAGTTTTTGTTGCCCATAGTACCAATATTGCCAAGAACATGGCCATCTTTGCTGCTGAGGCCAAGGCCCTGTGGCTAAGGCGTCTGCTCCAATATCACCACCTCACAGTTTGTCGCATCCTTCTTCACACCAAAAGCAAAGGTGACCTTGCCTTTGCTGGTTCTCTCCATATGCGTACCAAGCACATCAGCGTTAAGCAACACTATGTGCATGCTAATGTTGAGGCTGGCAATGTGGCTCTTCAGTTCATCCCCGACAAGTTCTAGCTTGTGAAGTATCTCATAGAGGCCCTTCACCAGCTTGCTTTCCCTATATGCATCAATGCAGTAGGTGTACATACCTTCCCACTTCCTGGTTGAGATTCTGCTTACTCCTCTCCCTATCCTTCCCTGTCATAATCTTCTACATGACTGCACGGAGAAGATTATGCATTCTGGTATGTGCAGGTCCCCCCCATCTGCAGGCAGGTACCTGAAATTCATACCTCATTCTTTGCCCATGATCATAGACATTTCCCTGTCTGGCGTTTTCCCTCCCCTCCCTTTGCCTGCTCTTTTTTTTTGCCTGTTCCCCTGTGTTATTGGGTTGTAGGTTTGTGAACCTCTGCACCATCCAGGCATGGTACTTTGCTTGCACAAATATGTTTTGCAAGTTTGGCATGTGCGCCTACAGTCGCGTATTTCGGAACGACTGCTCGTACATTCGAGCGATTCGTTCCAAATCCGCAACGCCCACCGTGGTATGGTGAACGTATTGCTATCGTTTTTTGTGTGTTTTATGTACACATGCGTATCATCATGTGGGTTGCGGCAGCCTTGGAATGCGCAACTCGGTTGTGTATTAGTTGGTAGCCCAGTAAGGGTCTGTTGCGTGTCACACATTCCCTCAATTTTCATTCAAACATTTCAGACTCTCATCTTGATCCCTTTCCTCCCAGCCTAAATCCTTGCTCCCAATCCTCCTTACAGCTCTCAAGAGCCCCGGTCCCTCACTGACCTGAGAGCTGGAGTCAGCCTCAAGGCCACCTCTTACGAAAAGCCCTCACAGAACCCAGAGCCCGTGCTCTTGGTTTGCAATGAAGTGTCGGACCAGCACCACCACCACCACCACCGCCTCGTGCCACCACCTCCACCCGACACCTTTCATCTCCCCTCCTCCCCTCTGTCCTTACTTCTTAAAAAATGTTTAGTGTTATCCGTACTCTTTTCAAGAAAATTGTGCAAATAAATCTGATGATTCAAAGGACACTGACTCGCTGGCATGAAAGAAATCACACCTGGAGCTTGTTTTTCTTAGACATTTTTCAAAATGTCAAAGAACTCGTCACACCAAAACCAAGAAACATTAACCAAAAGAAGCCAACAACATAAGCCACTTAATCAGATTAAGGCCAACAGTCCAGTCTTTGAGAAAATTTCAAAAGCAACAGAACTGAGTGCCCTTGGGGGGCTTGACCATGGACAAGCCATGCAGGCCAAGTCAAAACCTCATATCCACTGCCGGACTTGCAACATGGATGGCTTCAGAAGCAAACTTGTGGAGTGCACTATGTGCTCAACCTCACCAAAAAACTGCAAAGATATGGAAAAATTATAGAGGATCACTGTACCACTGTCAGCATGAGTACAAAGGGGTGAAGAATAGCATTCTTCTGTGACTATGAGGAAGGCATGTCCATACGCTTACAAAGCTAGGTGCACAACACATGCAGATCTGTCCAGCATCCCATTCACCGTCACCAAAGCAATTCATCCAAGCAGAAAAATGACATACCATTTTTAAGATGAATCACTTCCCCAAGCCTATACCAGAAATTCAGTCAGATGGTGTTTGGGCCAATTTATACGACGTCCACCTGTTCTTCTCCCACATACCATCCATGAAGTTTTACTCAACGACACTGTACTTTTTGTGGGTTTGGGACACAACATCCTCTACACCAACATCACAGGTGATTCTCACAATGCTTGGTATACATTTCTTGCTTCCACGGGTAGTCGTGGGTGTTCAGGACATGTAATATTGGTGGTTTCTGGATGCTCAAGGTGAGTGGAGTGGCAGAAGGGCATCTCAGAGCATCCATGGCTTGGTGCTTTGCTGACCACTGGTAATTATAATACCTCACTGTTCTGAGTGAAGCATCTGTGAAACTGAGCACTTGTGGATGTGTTGAATTCACCTAGAAAGTCTCATGGTAACATAGAAATTTGAGTTATGGTTAATCATCCTCTTTTAATACACCATGGTACCTGTGTATATAACATCCTGTTTAAGTATACTTCCCAGAATCTTACATCGAGATGTTCAATTTTTTAAAATTATGTCTTGAGTGGAAGTGACCTGAAAATTTTCAACATATAAATGTTCTGTCCATGTTTTTTAATTGGAATCTTGTGGTTCAAAAGGAATGTTCATGCATTGTTTTTTTCTTAAGAAGCCTTTCAGATATCCCTTGATTCATGCATTGGTTGTTTTGTCTGTCGCATTCCTCTTACATAAAGTGTGTCTTCCTAAGCCCCTCGCTTCCTTCAATAAACATGCATATGACAAATTACGGTGATATCCTAAGAGGGTTTATGGTCTCCATTTTATCGATGACGTCCTCCCACCCCCTGCAAACCCTCTAGTGTATTGGGGAAGTGTATTGGGGTGTATTGGGGCAACGAGGTTTTTTTGAACTTGCGTAGCGGCATGTCCGCACCTCCCTCTGAATACACTAGTTTAGAAAAGAAAGATCCCCTATATACATTCTCCAATACACCACCCCAATACACTTTGAACAGCTGGGAGGGGGGGGGGGTCGGGATACAAGTACCCCCCCCCCCCCCCCCCCCCCCCCCCC
>SZWC01007928.1:71517-121650 GCA_023375785.1 Penium margaritaceum
CAATGACGGCCACAATTATTGGCCAAGGAGGTTTGGAGCGGCCTTCAGGGTAGAAAGGCGGCAGGAGGACCTTCAGGTAGCTTCAAGGAAGGTCCCCACCAAGATTATTGGTTGTGCACATGGCAGGGATGGTAATTCTCTTGTGTGAGAGTGTGACTGCCGCTCATCCCGCTAGGCTAGGAGTGTGCTAGAGGGTGAGCTTTGACAGAGTGGATCTCAGTGCTCCCTTAGCCAAATGAGGCATATAAGGGCTTGTTAGAAAGCTGTGATGATGTACTTTCTCACTCAAGAGTCGATTCAGACATTCGCATTCTCTGCAGACCTACATTCACTTCCGTAATTTCTGTCTGTGCAACCTGCAACTCCCTCTCACAAACAGTTGGTCCTGCCTAGGCGGCTCTTAGTGAGCCTGATCACCTCCCTGAGGGCTGCCAATTTTCCATCATTGACCAACCTAATAGATGACTGATGGTGAAAATGGATGGGTATGGAGTGATGAATGTTCCAAAACAAGGGCAATACATTATGGAATGATGTTCCCTGACACACTCATCAATCACCGAATGAACTGTTGTGATGTAAGCCATTCCAATTTTTGTATACAGGTGCTGGTGACCACTTTTTCATTTCCATGCGCATGGAGATCTTTGATGCGGAACCTGCTACCATCAAAGTGATGGAAACTGGGGTCAACCCTTAGGGAGGTGATCAGGCTCACTAAGAGCCGCCTAGGCAGCACCAACTGTTTGTGAGAGAAAGTTACAGGTTGCACAGACAGAAATTACGGAAGCGAGTGTAGGTTTGCAGAGATCCCGAATGTCTGAATCAACTCTTGAGTGAGAAAGTAAATTATCACAGCTTTCTAACAAGCCCTTATATTCCTCATTTGGCCTAGGGGGCAGTGAGGTACACTCTGTCGAAGTCTGCCCTCTTGCACACTCTCCTAGCCTAGCGGGATGAGCGGCAGTCACTTTGTCACACATGAGAATTATGTCTCACACGACTTGGAAGACCAACAATCGTGGTCTGTACCTTCCTTGAAGTCTCTTGGAGGTCCTCCAGCCGGCTTTTCTCCTTGAAGGCCACTCTCAGCCATCCTGGCCAATAATCTTGCTGCCTTTTGAGCTCAAAGTGCTCAGGTCGTCACTTGAACCCGACCCATGATCTCCAAACTTTGGACATCCATATCTCACTCAAACGGACTCTGAATTGAGTTTCGTACAGTGCATTGGAACCTATGAAACATCCTCTATGCAGGTGTCATGCGAAAGGATTTTTATTAAGCAACCGATTTTGGTCACTTTCTGGCACCCTCATATCCATCATTCTCCCACTTTGCAAGAATAAAAATCACACAAGTCCGCACTGTCTCCTCAGTTGCTCAAGGCGGTGCGCTCCAACGGCTTGGTCAGGAATTTTGCCAACATCATGCTTGAAGGGCAGAACTTGATCTGCACCACTTGCTTCGCCACGAGCTCGCAGATGAAGTGATATCGCAGGTCAATGTGCTTGGTGCTGGCATGAAACTCTTCATTCTTGGTCATAGAAATGGCGCTCATGTTGTCATAGTAGATTGTAGTTGCTTTGGTCTGCTGCTGTCCAAGGCTTGCCAGCAGCTCACATAGCTACACGGCTTCCTTTGCTTCTTCACTCAGGGTGATGCACTCCGCTTTAGTGGAGGAGATGGCGATGCACTCTTTCTTCTTGCTCCTCCAACTGATTGCACCTCCCCCGAGCACAAACACGAACCCACTAGTTGACCTCCTTGTGTCTAGGTCACCCCCCCAATCTGCATCGCTGTAGCCGATGAGGATGGGGCTGTTGTTGCCGTTGAAGGTGAGGCAAAGGCTACTGCTGCTGTCGAGATAGCGCAGCACGCGCTTGACCGCCTCCCAATGCGACACGCCCGGATTTGTGCAAAACTTGCTCAGCACTCCCACTGCTTGGCTGATGTCGAGGCACGTGCCGACTGCTGCATACATGAGGCTCCCAACTGCTGCTTGGTACGGCACTGCTTCCATGCGGCTGCTCTCTTGCATGCCTTGGGGAGTCTGCGTCATGCTCAGCTTCGCTCCCACTTCCAGTGGTGTTGTGGCCTTGCGCGCTACTGCCATGTTGAAGCGCTTGACAATGTTGCTCACGTACGTGCTCTGTGACAACTCCAAAGTTTTCTGCTGTCGGTCGCGCTTGACCTGAAGGCCAAGGTAGTAGCTGATTTTTCCCATGTCTTTCATGTCGAACCTGGCAGCAAGGGACTGTTTCACATCATCCAAAAGAGACTTGGAGTCAGATGCAATGAGAAAATTATCAACATAGAGCAAGATGATGACCTGGCTTGCCTCTTGCACGCGCCCATAGACGGCATGGTCAGCTTCGTTGTGCACAAAACCAAGCCCAGCGAGCTGCTCATCCATCTTGTGGTACCATGCTCGCGGTGCTTGCCTCAGGCCATAAAGAGCCTTCACAATCTTGCACACCAAATCCTCCTTTCCCTCCACCACATACCCTCCGGCTGCTCCATGTACACATCCTCCTCGAGGTCACCATTTAGAAATGCACACGTCACATCCATTTGGTGCACCTCCCAGTGCATAGCAGTAGCAAGAGTGAGGATAGTTCGGATGGATGGGAACTTTGTGACAGGTGCAAATGTCTCATTGTAATCCACACCCTCAGTCTGTGCATACCCCTTTGCAACCAACCGTGCTTTGTATCTGAGCACCTTACCATCCACAAAACGCTTGCGCCTGAAGATCCACCGGCATCCGATCACCCGGCTGCCACGTGGAGCTTCCTCAAGGGTCCATGTGCCATTCTTCATGAGCGAACCATACTCCTCGCCTGCTGCGGCACGCCAATCTGCCACCTCGGCATTGTGCATGGCTTCAGCAAATGTGGCTGGGTCATCGGTGACTGTGAGGAAGAGAAGCTCGAGGTCATAGGACTCCTGTGAAGATAAAAAAGTGCATAGGTTCACCAGCTCCTCTAGCGGCCTCTGCTTCTTTGCGAGCTTCTCGGACCGCCATAGCTGCTCCCCACTGTCCTTCACATGTTTGTTGATGCGTGCGGACTGTCGTGGCAGCTGCTAGTTGTTGCTTTGCTACTCCTCCTCATCAGATTCGGCTGTTAGCTCATTCTCCTTCTCAGCTCCCTCCACCCTCTTGTCATTGCCGCTATCACCGCCATTTTCCGTGCTGTCCTCCTCTGCTACTGGTTTTTCTTCCACCTCTGGTACGAGTGCGGGAGCAATTGGAACTGCCGACATAGGGCTCCAAGTCCAGCCCTTCACGTCCTCTTGAAAGACCATGTCATGGCTGGGGATGATCTTGCGACCAGCGAGGTTGTAGAGGCGGTATCACATGGTGTCGTAGCGAAGAAAGGCAGCCTTCACCGACTTTGCATCTAGCTTGTTGCGGTTGCTATCAGGCACATGCACAAATGCGCCACACCCGAAGACTTTCAAGTGCATCACTGTTGGCTTGCATCCCATCCACGCCTCCTCAGTGGTACGGCGCGCGTGGGACTCCGGTTTTTCATGTACACGACAGTATTGACCGCTTTCGCCCAAAAGGTTCGTGGGAGCTCCATGTCTTGGAGCATGCTGCAAACACGCTCCATGAGCATGCGGTTAATGCGTTCTGCCACGTCGTTCAGCTCCGGTGTTCCAGGTGGCATGATCTCGTGCCTGATCCTGCGATGCTTGAGGAAGTTGCGGAAGTTGTTGGATAGGTACTCTACTCCAGCGTCGGTACAAAGCACCTTCAACCCCCTACCACTCTTAATCTGTGCAGCAGCAACCCACACCTTGAAAGCATCAATGCACTCATCCTTTCCAGCCAGGAAGGACATCCACATTTTCCTTGACTTGTCATCAATGAATGTGACAAAGTACAACTTTCCAGACAAGGACTAAGGTGACATGAGACTGCACAAATGAGAGTGAACAAGTGAGAAAAGCTCAGCCGCCACCTGCCCTACCCAGAAAATGGAGCGTGGGCGTGCTTCCTTCCAATGCAGCTCTCACAAGCCGATGCACCAGGCTGCTTCACCCCCTTGAGCTCCAGGCCGCAGACCATCTGCTGCATAGAGATGATTGCGCCAAAGCCGAGGTGACCAAGCCGGCGGTGCCACAAGCCGATGTCATGTTTTCCCTCTCTTGCCACCAACGCTGAGTCGACTTCCTTCTCTGATGCCACATGGAGATGGTAAACTCCGTCCTCCTTGTCTACTTTTTCAAGCACACGGCCTGCACGAGGAGAGATGGTGCAACCACTATTCTCAAAGCGAACCTGCATGCCTTCGGAGATGAGAGACGAGACAGAGAGGAGGTTAGCTGCCAGCCCCGAAACATGGAGCACCCCTTCACACGACCCTCCATGTGCTTATCCTCAATGGAAGCACAAAAGACAATCTCGTCCTCCCTAACTGCCATTTGTACATGATTGTCCCCCATGTACACCCAACGAGGCTCAATGGTGGTGTAGACAACAAACAACTCCTGGTAACACGTCATGTGCTGCGTGGCTGCTGAGTCAATGATCCAGAATAAGGCGGTGGTGTTGGAGACGTGTAACACCCGGATGGTTGTCATGAATCCACTCTCCTAATCTGCTACATTTGCGAAAGTGTCAGACTTCTTTCCCGCTCCCGCTCCGCCTTCTTCTTCCGACATTCGCGTGCCCAATGGTCTGGCTTCTTGCAGTAGTGGCAATTCCCTTTCTTCTTCCCTCCTCCACCGTTGCCCCAAGTTGGTGCAACACCACCTCCATGACCAGAGTTGGTGATGAGAGCGACGTCAAGTCCGATTCCGCCGTCCTCTCCCTTGCGACGCTCCTCCTCAAATAGTACGCTCTCCTCCACATCATTGAGGGAGAGCTTGTCACCACACTGGTCCAGGGCAACAATGAGAGGAGTGTAGATGCTAGGAAGGCCAGAGAGGATGGTTAGCATGAGCACATGCTCCTTGACAGGGTCCTCAATTGCATAAACCTGGTCAGCAAGAGACTTCACCATGTTGATGTAGTCAATCATGGATCTAGACTCATCCATCTTCACAGTGTGAAAGCGATAATGTAGCTGCATGTTCTTGAGGATTGAATTGGATGCATTAGTAGAATCAAGCTCTTTCCAAACCTTCTTAAGCGTGAGGATGCCACGGACGAGGAGTTGCTGCCATTCGGCGAGGTAGAGGTAGATGGTGGCGAGGGCGTGGTCACGCTTCTCACGGTCGGTACGGGCCTCACCAGGTGAGAGAGAGGACTAAGCTGGTTCCTCCTCACTCACATGGCTCCAAAGTCCCTTCTCCATCAGCACTATCTTCATGTTGTTGCTCTAGTTGAAGAAGTTCTTGCCTTTGAACTTGGCGATGTTGACGCCGGCTACCACCGAAGCGGATGTCGCCATGGTGGTGCAACGTTCAGTCCCCAAACGACTCTCTCACACAACAGGGTACAAGAAATGCCTCAAAGATGAGGCACAGCCTTGTTCTAGCTCTGATACCACTGATGGAAACTGGGGGCAACCCTTACGGAGGTGATGAGGCTCACTAAGAGCTGCCTAGGCAGGACCAACTGTTTGTGAAAGGAAGTTGCAGGTTGCACAGACAGAAATTACGGAAGCAAATTTAGGTTTGTAGAGAATGCAAATGTCTGAATCAACTTTTGAAAGAGAAATTAAATTATCACAGCTTTCTAACAAGCCCTTATATGCCTCATTTGGCCTAGGGATCACTGCAATACACTCTGTCAAAGCTTACCCTCTAGCACACTCTCCTAGCCTAGCGGGATGAGCGGCAGTCACCTTGTCACACATGAGAATTATGTCTCACACGACTTGGACGACCATCAATCGTGGTCTGCATCTTCCTTGAAGTCTCTTGGAGGTCCTCCGGCCGGCTTTTCTCCTTGAAGGCCGCTCTCAGCCGTCCCGGCCAATGATATTTCCACCTTTTGAGCTCAAAGTGCTCAGGTCATCACTTGAACCCGACCCTTGTTCTCCAAACTTTAGAAATCCACATCTCACTCAAACGGAATCCGAATTGAGTTCGTAAAGTGCATTGGAACCTACGAAACATCGTCTATGCAGCTGTCATGCCAAAAGATATTTATCGAGAAACCTATTCTTGTCACTGTCTGGCACCCTCATATCCATCGCAAAGCACTCTCGTGTGGTGCTACAGGACAGCTCCCACAGCGTACCGGAGATATGCGGGAGCACTTTGCAATCGTCCTACAGCCTCTAGGATTGCCTTGATGTACTGGCCATGGGCCGAGTTGCACGTTTTTGCATCATGTATCTGTTGATTGATGCCAGCCTAGTGCATGCGTGTCATTGTTAGGTCCGGCTCAAGATTTTGCTGTTGGAAAATAGGACTCCGACAAGAGTTATTCCACTCTCAATAACGGTTCAGGTCCAAAACCGAACCACCTTAACCAACGGCTCTCCATTCATCAGACCGTTTGGGACCAAAACGTTAAGTCATTCCCTAATAACGAGACAGGTGTCACCCGCATCCGGCTGGCGGAATGAAGTCATTGCTTGCTACTTTGTCCTATTCTGTCTGTGTATACCGAGGATGTTCATTCCCTTGAGTTTAACCCAGAACAGTCCTTTCATCCTGTTCGCCTTTGGTTTCATGGCTTCACCACCGTGTCTTTGCTCTGCTCACCAACTGCTTATTCCTATCTCGCCATCCACTCTTAGCTCTCGCTCTTACACCTCTTCACTCCGTCATTCTCGCTCCTCTGCTCAGCTCTCCTTGTCACGTCATCTCCACGCTTCTATCTGAGACATTCTATCGTCGCACCTCTGTCTACTTCATCTCTCCCCCTTCACCATCCTTTCTGCCTTACTCCTTGCATTGCCTTGTAGCTCCTTGTCTTCGTCAGTACTTCTCCATGCCTCTCATGCCATGTTGCTTCTTCCTGCTTCTGCCGATACGCTCTCAGCTCCCTCGAATCTTCTGACATGTGCACCCATAGGCTAAGATGAGGCTACAGTTGCATGTGTGTGCATCGAGTTACGGCTTAAACAGTGGTTTTTGGTTGTTTAGGGCAAACTAGCCTGCCACAGCGTGCAACCTGATGGGCACCCACGGCAAAAATGTTGGTCGTGTGCTTGTCAATTGAAATTTCGCTCTTCACATTGAAGCCTATGAAGCTCATGATACCATGTGTGTCCCTCCCAGCCAGACCCTTGTTTTCTTGCATCTGTCATGCGTGCTAGTGCATCTACTGACTCGACAATTGTGCCACGTCAGTGACACTAGTGCTAAGTAGCTTCCAAGTAACTTCTTATGGTATGAGAGCATTGACGAATCCCTTGCCGAGCCACGAGCAACGACGCAACTACAACAGCAGAAACTGAGTAAGAGTGGCTGCCGCTGCTTTGATCCTAGGAGGATCCACCACGCACCCATCGGTGACAGCAACAGCAGCAACTGTGGCATCAGCTGCAGCCACAGCATCTATAGTACCGGCAGCATTGGCAGCAGCAGCAGCAAAAGCAGCCTTGGCCAAAGTACCAGCCGTGGCAGCAGCAACAATATTCGTGGTCATATCAGCAGCAGCAGCAGCAGTCAGGGCCACAGCAGTGGCAGAAGCATGAGCCGCAATTGCAGTGGAAGCTTGGGAAGCTATATAGAAGGTGCAGGAGCCCAAGCCGTGCATCTTGATGGATATGAGGGTGCCAGAAAGTGACAAAATAGGTTTCTTGATAGAACTCCTTTGGCATGAAAGCTACATAGAGGATGTTTTATAGGTTCCAACGAACTTTACGAAACTCAATTCGGAGTCCGTTTGAGTGAGATATGGATTTCCAAAGTTTGGAGATCATGGGTCAAGTTCAAGTGACGACCTGAGCACTTTGAGCTTAAAAGGCGGCAAGATTATTGGCCAGGACGGCTGAGAGCGGCCTTCAAGGAGAAAAGCCAGCTGGAGGACCTCCAGGAGACTTCAAGGAAAGAGCAGACCATAGTTGTTGGCCGTGCAGGTCGTGTGAGACATAACTCTCATGTGTGACAAGGTGACTGCTGCTCATCCCGCTAGGTTAGAAAAGTGTGCTAGAGGGTGAACTTTGACAGAGTGTATCTCAGTGCTCCCTTGGCCAAATGAGGCACATAAGGGCTTGTTAGAAATTTGTGAAAATTTAAATTCTCACTCAAGAGTTGACTACGACATTCGTATTCTCTGCAAACCTACATTTGCGTCCGTAATTTCTGTCTGTTCAATCTGTACCTCCCTCTCACAAACAGTTGGTCCTTCCTAGACGGCTCTTAGTGAGCATGATCACCTCCCTAAGGGCTGCCCCAGTTTCCATTAGTGGTGTCAGAGCAAGAATAAGGCTTTGCCTCATCTTTGAGGCATTCCTTACACCCTGTTGTGTGAGAGATTTGTTTGGGGGCTGAACGTTGCATTACCATGGCGACATCCGCTTCGGTGGTGGCCGGTGTCAACATCGCCAAGTTCGAAGGCAAGAATGTTTTCAATTGAAGCAACAACATGAAGATGGTGCTGATCGAGAAGGGAATCTGGAGCCATGTGAGTGAGGAGGAACCAGCTCAGTCCTCTCTCTCACCTGGTGAGGCCTGTACCCACCACAAGAAGCGTGACCGCACCCTCGCCACCATCTACCTCTACCTCGCCGAACAGCAGCAACTCCTTTTCCGTAGCATCCGCATGCATAAGGAGGTTTGGAAGCAGCTTGAGTCTACTTATGCATCCAAGTCAATCCTCATGAACATGCAGCTACGTTGTCGCTTTCACACTGTGAAGATGGATGAGTCTGGAACCATGATTGACTACATCAACATGGTGAAGTCTCTTGTTGACCAGCTTTCAGCAACTGAGGACCCTGTCAAGGAGCGTGTGCTCATGCTAACCATGCTCTCTAGCCTTCCTAGCAGCTACAATCCTCTCATTGTTAACCTGGACAAGAGTGGCAACAAGCTCTTCTTCAATGATGTGGAGGAGAGCTTGCTATTTGACGAGGAGTGTCGCATGGGAGAGTACGGCAGAAGCGGACTAGACGTCATTCTCATCACCAACTCTGGTCATGGGGGTGGTGCTGCACCAACCAGGGACAATGGCAGAGGATGAAAGAAGAAGGGGAACTGCCACTACTGCAAGAAGTCGGGCCATTGGGCGCGTGAATTCCGGAAGAAGAAGGCGGATGTTGCGAATTGAGTGGGAGCGGGTAAGCAGTCCGACGCTTCCGCCAAAGCAGCAGATTGGGAGAGTAGATTTGTGACAACCATTTAGGTCTTGCACGTCTCTGACAACACCGTCTTGTTCTGGATCATCGACTCAGGAGCCACGCGGCACATGACGTGTCGCCGGGAGTGGTCTGTCGTCTACACCACCATTGAGCCTCGTCGGGTGTACATGGGGGATAATCGTCTGTAAATGGTGGTTGGGGAGGGTGAGATTTTGTTTTGTGCTTTTGTTGACGGTAAGCACGTGGAACGTCATGTGAAGGGGGTACTCCATGTTCCGGGGCTGGTGGCTAACCTCCTCTCTCTCTCTCTCTCTCTCTCTCTCTCTCTCTCTCTCTCATCTCTCATCTCCGAAGGCATGCAGGTTTGCTTTGAGAATGGTGGCTGCACCATCTCTGCTCATGCAGGCCGTGTGCTTGTAAAAGTGGACAAGGAGGACGGACTTTACCGTCTCTATGTGGCATCGGAGAAGCAAGCCGACTCAGCGTTGGTGGTGAGAGAGGGGAATATTTAGTCCCAATCACCCCAACTTCATGCACTACTATATCTGTGTACACCACACCTTTTTCTGTACCCGTAGATTCCAAGTACCTTCCTTGTACTCACCCATGCGTTATGGAAACTTTCATAGAACGTTCCTAGTCAAATTGGAGGAGAAAGTCACATACCGAATTATCTTCCATGTAACTTCTCCATGAACATTCCCGTAAAGAGCTTTTAAAAGAATTCTGATTGTGTACATGATATCGTAATCACTTCTATAAAGTTTCTCCTCCTTGTACACAAGTGTAAGCGACAAGTGTATGAAGTAGTGTATCACTTAACAAGTGGTGTTTTGTTGAAATAATGTATTTATGTACATGATCTCATAGAACCTGTATGATGTTTCTCCTCCTTGTACACAAGTGTACTTTTGTATGCCGCCATCACATAGAACTCTGTTCACTCCCTCATACAATCCTCTCATACACTTCCACTTGACGGGGAGGAGGAGGGGAGGGTGGAGTCGGGAGAAGGGGGTCCAGATGACAAAAGTGTATGAGACAAGTGTATGAAGGAGTGCATCACTAAACAAGTGATGTTACGTTGAAAGAATAAATTTGTGTACATGATCTCATATAACCTGTATGATTTTTTTCCTCCTTGTACACAAGTGTACTTTTGTATGCCACCATCATATAGAATTTTATTCACTCCCTCATACAATCCCCTCATCACTTTCCACTTGACAGGGGGGGAGGGGAGGAGGGTGGTGTCGGGAGAAGGGGGTCCAAATGATGAAACTGTATGAAACAAGTGTTATGAAGGAGTGTATCACTAAATAAGTGATGATGCGTTGAAATAATACATTTTTGTACATGATCTCATATAACCTGTATGATGTTTCTCCTGCTTGTACACAAGTGTACATTTATATACCGCCATAATATAAAATTATGTTCACTCCCTCAAACAATCCCCTCATACACTTTCCACTTGACGGGGGGGGAGAAGGGGAGAGGGTGGAGTCGGGGGAGGGGGTCCAAATTACAGAAGTGTATGAGGCAAGTATATGAAGGAGTGTATCACAAAACAAGTGATGTTACATTAAAATAATACATTTGTGTACATGGTCTCATATAACCTGTATGATATTTCTCCTCCTTGTACATAAGTGTACTTTTGTATACTGCCATCAGATTGAAATCTGTTCACTCCCTCATACAATCCCCTCATACACTTTCTACTTGACGGGGGGGGAGGAGGGGGGAGAGGGGAGGGTGGAGTTGGGGGAGTGGGGTCCAAATGACACAAGTGTATGAGACAAGTGTAGGAAGGAGTGTATCACTTAACAAGTGATGTTAGGTTGTAGTAATACATTTTTATACATGATAACCTATCACTTCTGTGAAGTTCTGCTCTTTGTACACAAGTGTACTTTGGTATGTCACTGTCATACCAAATTTTGTTCATCCCCTAATACAATCCCCTCATGCACTTTGCACTTGATTGAGGGGGGGAGTCCGAAGGAAAAAAGTGTACGACATAAGTGCATGAAGGAGTGTATCACCTAACAAGTGACATTACGTTGAAATAATCCATTTTTGTACATGATCCCATATAACTACCATGAAGTCTCTTCTCCTTGTACACAAGTGTATTTTTGTATGTCACTGTCATACCAAATTTTGTTCACTCCCTCATACAATCCCCTCATACACCTTCCACCTGACGGGGGGGGATCAAGGGAGAGTCCAAACGACAGAAGTCTATGAGGCAAGTGTAAGAAGGAGTGTATCACTGAATAAGTGATGTTACGTTGAAATAAAATGTTTGTGTACATGATCTCATATGACCTATATAATATTTCCCCTTCTTGTACACAAGTGTACTTTTCTATGTCGCTATCATACAAATTTTTGTTCACTCCCTCATACACTCCCATCATACACTTTCCACTTGATGGGGGAGGAAGGTGGGAGGGGGGTGTCAAAAAGACAATAGTGTATGGGGTAAGTGTATGAAGGATTGCATCGCTAAGCAACTGACAAAAGTGTGTGAGACAAGTGTATGACGGCGTGTATTACTTAACAGGTGACATTACATTGAAATGATACATTTGTGTACATGATAACCTATCACTTCTATAAAGATTCTACCCCTTGCACACAAGTGTGCTTTATTATTTCATTGTCAAACCAAATTTTGTTCACTCCCTCATACAGTCCTCTCATACACTTTTCACTTGAAGGGGGGGAAGGGGGTCGGGGGAGGGGGGATCCAAACAGAAAAAAAGTACGAGACAAGTGTATGAGGGAGTGTATCACTTAACAAGTGACGTTACGTTAAAATATTTCATTTGTGTTCATGGTACCATATAACTTGTATGAAGTTTCTCTTCCTTGTACACAAGTGTAAATTTGTATGTCACTATCATACAAAATTTAGTTCACTCCTCCATACACTCCTCTCATACACTTTTCACTTGATGAGGGGGGAGGAGTGGGAGGGTCAAAAAGACAGGAGGGTTGAGGTAAGTGTATGAAGGAGTACATCACTAAACAAGTGACGTTAAATTGAAACAATACATTTGTGTACATGATTTCATATAACCTCTGTGATGTTTCTCCTCCTTATACACAAGCGTACTTTTGTACGTCGCTATCATACAAAAATCGGTTCACTCCCTTATACACTCCTCTCATACACCTTCTACTTGACAAGGGAGGGGGGAGGTGGAGCAGGGTTTAAAAGACAAAAGTGTATGAAATAAGTGTGTGAAGGATTGGATCAACAAACAAGTGACGTTAGATTGAAATTGGAATGAGGTGCCCTCTTTTTCCGGCATACTCTGGGCTCATCTTAGTTCTGGGGGCATGCTGGCGATTTTCCGATTTTCGGAAATCCAGGTCGCGGTTGAGCTCACCCCCGCTCGACCGCCGATGCGAGGAGGAGGAGGAGGAGGAGCGAGCGCACGAGTGAGTACCGGCGTGGGGTTCACGCCGGTGCTAGGGGTGTGTTTTGTGTGAACCCCCATGCGGCGTTCCGAACACGCCACGCGGGGGTGGCTTCCCCCTCTCGACGGGCAGCGTATCGTATACGCTACCAGCCGAGGGGTCTCTGTCAGAGGCGGGCTCCCGACAACGGATGTGGTCAACCGCGACACCGCGCTCACCGCCAAAAAGCATACGCGGTGGCATGCGACGCATGCAGCGGCTCGCCAAGAGAGAAGACAGACCGTTGATCTCAACGATCGACGGCCAAGCATTTCTCGCACTAGGCATTAGGTGCAAGTAGAGCACTAGGTTCAGGTGCAAGCAGAGCACCGAGTTGAGGTGCAAGTAGCTTGTCGTAGCAAGCTAGGAAAGTAGTGGGCTGAGGCCTGGGCTAGCCAGCCGGACAGTGTAAATATCCTGTACTCAGTTCAATCTAATTAACCTGTATTTTCCAGCTCTGGCTTCCAGACATCTCCAAGTCTAACTTTCCGCTGCGACTGTGCTCTCCACACACTAAAGCCTAATCTCCAGAGAGGACCCACTCTCACATCTGGTATCAGAGCCAGAGCCACGCGTTGGGCGGAAGCTCTGCCGGAGCTCGCCAAAATTCAAGGAGCGAAGGCATGGACTACGCTGGACAACGTCGAGGCTGATCGAGAGGGAGATTACTGGACCAGAATTCGAAACCAACGCACGAGCCAACCTCTAGAAATTTTTTCTAAATTTCCAGAGCGTCCACACGGCCTACCGTACGCGCGCGGGAGACGACGAGTGACTCCTACGCACTTCAAAGACCTCGGATTTTCATCCCGGACTGCCGAATTGCTGCCAAATATTTTTCGATTGCTGCCCAAACACTGCCAATTGTTTTTTAAGGATCTCCAGCGGCTAACTTCATCAAGAGCCATGGAGCAGGCCCTGCAGCAGATCGTACAGCAGCTGGGAGCCCTCAAGCTGGAGAACGAGTGGCTCAATCGGCAGATGGCTGACCTGCGGGACGGGACTAACGCTGGACATGTTGGGGCAGCCCGGTCAAGGAGTCCGCCGAGACCAAAGCCAAAGGCTCCGGAAGCGTTCAATCCCTCTGTCAAGGGAGCGAGTGTTCGGACCTGGTTGTTCACGATGAACAGCTACTTTAGGGCCCTGGGTCACGCTCCAGAGGACGATGCTGTGCGTGTGTCATTCTCGGTGACACTGCTACGCGGAGCAGCATTGGAGTGGTGGAGGCAGCTGAATATGCTGGCCACTCGAGGTGGAGGTGGGAATGGAGCTGTACAACATGCCGTGGTGTGGCAGCCAGGCGTGGCGCAAGCTGAAGCGCGTATGCCGACGATATGGGAGCAGTTTGAGCAAGCCATCAGGCATCCGTTTGATCTCGTAAAGGCCTCCATGGTCGCACGCAACAAGCTTAAGCAGCTGAAGCAGATCAGCTCGGTGCAGAAGTACACACGCCGTTTCTTGGCGTTGTGCTCGGAGATCGATGACATGAGCGAGCCAGAGATGGCAGACAAGTACCATGATGGCTTGAAGGCAGAAATTCAGCGCATGCTAGCACTTAGTGGAATCACGGAGTTCCAGGCAATGGTAGCCACTGCTGAGCGCGTTGACGCACTATGCTACCATCGAGGGGGTTTCCGTGAGAAGCAGGAGAATTTTCAGCGTCGAACACAGCACCAACAAGCTGACCCATGGAGATCGACGCTGTGCAAGGAGGCCAGCAGTAGAGCAAGCCGCGTGGTGGGAACTGTTGGATCTGCGGGAAGCCTGGGCACCACGAGAAGGACTGCAAGAAGAAGCAGTAGGGAAACGGCAACCAACAGTGAGTGGCGGGCGGCCAACTGCTAGGAAAGCTTCGTCTGCATCAGCGAACACAAGCCCCGAAAGTCCTTCGACAACTAGGGAGCTGCCGAGTGCACTGCTGCGGAGCAAAGGAAGCGGGAGCATTCCGGGGATCCTCCTGAAAACCAAAATTTCATCGACTGGTTCTACGGACGGCGAGGGGCGCCAGACTCGTCGGCAGATAAAAGCATTGCTGGATTACGGCGTGTTGCACTCATTCTTCAGTGACGAGCTTGCAAAGAGGTTGGGGCTTGCACGGCTTCCTGGGAAGCCTACTACGGCCAAGTTGGTGCAAGGGGAGCTTGAGTGCGGATAACCTCTAAAGCCTCTGAGGGTCCGTCTGGGCAAGCTGTCGTGCGAGGTGAACTTTTGCACGTGCCTGATGGATACCTATGACGCCATTCTGGGGCATGAGTGGATACACCGGTGGAATCCTGCTGTGGATTGGTTGCGCAGCCAGGTGAAAGTGAAGAAATGCGGAGAGTAAATCATTTTGCCGTTGTGGGTAGAGGAGAAGGACTCCAAGGCAGGCAAGGTGTTGTAGTTGAGTTACATGCAGCTAAAGCGCTGTCAGCGCAAGGGGGATCAAGTGTACCTTGTGTGGTTGCAGCAAAAGGTAGCAGCTAAAGAGGTGGAAGTTTTGGCAGCAGAAGCAAAGGAACAAGAGGGAGAGCAGTAGAAAGCACCAGCAGCAGAGCTGCCGGAAGGCATCAAAGCTGACAGCTACAGTGACGTGTTTCCTGCTGAGCTGTTAAAGGGTTTACCACCGAAGCGGGACATCGACCACAAAATTGATCTGGTTCTGGGAGCAACTCCAACGGTACGGGCTGCTTATCGCATGAGCGATAATGAGCTGGGTGAGCTGAAAAAGCAGTTGGAGGAGGTGACGGAGAAAGGGTTCATCAGACCGTTGGTATCACATTACGCTGTACCGGTCCTCTTTGTGAAGAAAAAGACAGGGGAGCTGCGGATGTGCGTGGACTATCGCGCACTGAACAACGTAACGATAAAAAATTGGTACCCGTTGCCAAGGGTCGAGGATTTGTTTGACCAGCTCAGGGGAGCGCAGTTCTTTAGCAAGATTGACTTGCGCTCGGGATACCATCAGATCCGGATTTTGGAGCAGAATGTGGAGAAGACGGCGTTTCGGATGCGGTACGGCCATTTTGAGTACCTCGTGATGCCGTTTGGGTTGACCAACGCTCCTGCAACGTTCATGAGCCTCATGAACAGGATCTTCCACCCTCACTTGGACCAGTTCGTGGTGGTGTTCCTCAACAACATCCTCATCTACTCCCGAACCATTGAAGAGCATCAGCAACACCTTCGGCAGGTGCTGGACATTCTTCGGAAAGAGAAACTGTTTGCGAGGCTCTCCAAGTGTGAGTTCAAG
Organism: Penium margaritaceum; assembly: GCA_023375785.1. Classification (NCBI taxonomy): domain Eukaryota; kingdom Viridiplantae; phylum Streptophyta; class Zygnematophyceae; order Desmidiales; family Peniaceae; genus Penium; species Penium margaritaceum. Next base: position 87,437 of record SZWC01007928.1, read on the forward strand.
AAAAGGGAGGTGGAGTTCCTTGGGCACATCGTGAGCGGCAAGGGTCTCCGCATGGACCCAAAGAAGGTGGAAGCACTGAAACACTCGCCGACACCAATGTGCGTGCGTGACATCCAGGTGTTCCTAGGATTTGTCAACTACTACCGGAAATTCATCCGGGGTACGCAGAGAAGGGTGCGCCGCTGACTCAGCTGCTGAGGAAGGATAACCAATGGGAATGGAGCAATCAAGAGCAGAAGAGCTTTAAGGAGCTCAAGGCTGCAATGTGTGATGCTCCGTTTTGGTGCATCCAGATTCATCCAAGGAGTACGTCATGGCGACTGACACAAGCGACTATGCCATTGGGGCGGTGTTGATGCAGGATCACGGAAAGGGGCCGTAGCCAATTGCGTATGCGTCTCGCAAGTTGTGAGGGGTAGAGCTGAACTACGCAATCCATGAGAAGGAGATGCTGGCGATGATCCATGCGTTCAAGCACTGGAGGTGCTACCTCGAGTCGTGACGCTGCGTGGTCTTCACGGATCACTACGCCCTGAAGTACGTGAAGATGCAATCGAACCTCAGTCACCGACAAACTCACTGGATGGAGTTTCTTGAGGGGAGTTTTGACTACGAGATCCAGTACAAGCCTGGGAAGGTGAACCCGGCAGATTCTCTGTCAAGGAGGCCGGACTTGAGCCTCAATGCCATCTCAGTGCTGATGGGATCTCCAGTGATGCATAGCCTATTCAAGCTCGGCTATGACGTGGACAGTGAGTTCACGGGTGGTGCGCAGAAAGGTGCCACATGGGATAGAACGTATTGGCGAAGGGGAAAAGAGCAGAGGGTTGTTGTGCCGGACTATGCGCCATTGAAGCGGTTGTTGCTGGAGGAGGCGCATGACACCCATTACTCAGGTCACTTCGGCTTCGACAAGATGCTCAAGGCCTTGGCACGACAATATTGGTGGTCTTCAATGGCAACTGATTACAAGAGGTTTGTGAGCAGCTGCGATGTGTGCCAATGCATCAAGGCACGGAGGACCAAGCCACCAGGGGAGCTGCAACCATTGCCTATACCAGAGAGGCCATGGACAGACATCTCGCTCGACTTCATTGGCGGGTTGCCTCTGACGGAGCAAGGCAACAACACGGTGTTGGTGGTGGTGGACCGGTTCTCCAAGATGGCACATTTCATCGCATGTCCTGAGAGTATCACAGCTGACGGGACAGCTCAACTCCTCCTCAGCCATGTCATCAAGCTGCATGGAGTGCCGCAGTCGGTGGTCTCAGATCGCGATCCACACTTCACTTCGCGATTCTGGAGAGATCTCATGGAGAAGCTGGGCACGCGAGTATAGCTGACCATGGCATATCACCCACAATGCGATGGGCAGACGGAGTGCACGAACCAGACATTGGAGCAGCTGCTACGAAGCATGGTCCCACCGGATGGAGAGGGTTGGGAGGAGAAGCTCGGAGTGGCAGAGTTCGCCTACAACTCAGCGGTGTCAGAATCAACAGGAAAGTCACCGTTTGAGGTGGTCTATGGCCACCAGCCACTGAGCCCAGCCGCCCTTGCTATGGCAACATCTCTTCCAGCTGTGCAGCAGATTGCTGAAAGGTTTGCCACCACTTGGGACGTGGTGCGACAATGGCTGTTGAAGGCACAGAAGCAGCAAAAGCGGCAGGCTGATAAGCATCACTTTGCGGAGGAGTTCCAAGTGGGAGATCAGGTGATGCTGAACTCTGCTAGCCTGCAGCTGATGGGAGTTGGGAGTCCCAAGCTGAAACCGCGATGGGTGGGTCCGTTCCACATTCTGGAGAAGCGGTCGGCCGTTTCATACAAGCTGGAGTTGCCAGCTCACCACACCATCCATCCGGTGTTCCACATCTCCCTGCTTCATGCCTATCGCGACCCCAATACCTTCTTCCAGGGTCGCGGGACAGCTCCACCTCCTACCGTCCAGGTCGAAGGAAGTGAGGAGTTTGAGGTGGAGAAGATTCTGGCAGACCGCCAAAGGGACGACGGTGAGAGTTTCTGGTGCAGTGGAAGGGGTACCCGGCGGAGCACAACTCTTGGGAGCCAGAGGCCAACTTCCATGTCGGGGGTACCAACACTGTTCTCCAGGAGTATCTCAGGCGCACCGGGACGTCGCGCCTCCGACGGGGGAGGGGGAGTGAATATAATGAGGTGCCCTCTTTTTCCGGCATACTCTGGGCTCATCCGAGTTTTGGGGGCATGCTGGCGATTTTCCGATTTTCAGAAATCCAGGTCACGGTCGAGCTCAGCCCCGCTCGACCGCCGATGCGAGGAGGAGGAGGAGGTGGAGGAGCGAGCACACGAGTGAGCGCCGGCGTGGGGTTCACGCCGGTGCTAGGGGTGTGTTCCATGCAAACCCCCACGTGACGTTCCGAACACGCCACGCGGGGGTGGCTTCCCCCTCTCGACGGGCAGCGTATCAAATACGCTACCCGCCGAGGGGTCTCTCTCGGAGGCGGGCTCCCGACACCGGATGCGGTCAACCGCGACACCGCAATCACCGCCGGAAAGCATACGCGGTGGCGTGCGACGCACGTAGCGGCTCGCCAAGAGAGAAGACAGACCGTCGATCTCAACGATCGACGGCCAAGCATTTCTTGTACTAGGCATTAGGTGCAAGTAGAGCACCAGGTTCAGGTGCAAGCAGAGCACCGAGTTCAGGTGCAAGTAGCTTGTCGTAGCAAGCTAGGAAAGTAATAGGCTGAGGCCTGGGCTAGCCAGCCGGATAGTATAAATACCCTGTACTCAGTTCAATCTAATTAACCTGTATTTCCCAGCTCTGGCTTCTAGACATCTCCAAGTCTAACTTTCCGCTGCAACTGTGCTCTCCACATACTAAAGCCTAATCTCCAGAGAGCACCCACTCTCACAGAAATAGTACACTTGTGTACATGATCACATACCAATTCTGTGAGGTTTCTCCTCTTTGTACACAAGTGTAATTTTGTATGTCGCTGTCATACAAAATTCTTTTCACTCTCTCATACACTCACTTCATACACTTCCCACTTGATGGGGGGGGGGAGGTGGGGGGAGTCCAAAAGACAAAAGTGTTTGAGGTACGTGTATGAAGGATTGTATCACTAAAGAAAGAAGTGACGTTACAATAAAAAAATGTCTTTGTTTTTCTTTGAGGAATTTAAGCAAAACATTTATAGATAGTATCACCACTATGTGTCTCTCTCACATCCTAGAAACTTCTATCTACATAACCCCATCTGTTGTACACAGGTCCTCTAGTGTATGAAATTAGCTTGATTAACTCTAACTTGAGGGAAAACATGACATCGGCATGTGGCACCGCCGGCTTGGTCACCTCGGCTTTGGCGCAATCATCTCCATGCAGCAGATGGTCTGCGGTCTGGAGCACAAGGGGGTGAAGCAGCCAGGTTCATCGGCTTGTGAGAGCTACATTGAAGGGAAGCAGGCTCGCGCTCCATTTTCTGGGGAAGACAAGGTGGCGGCTGAGCTTCTCTCACTTGTTTCACTCTGCAGTCCCATGCCATCTCAGTCCTTGTCTGACAAGTTGTACTTTGTCACGTTTAATGATGACAAGTTGATGAAGACATGGGTGTTCTTTCTGGCTGGAAAGGATGAGTGCATTGATGCTTTCAAGGTGTGGATTGTTGCTGCACAGAATGAGAGTGGCAGGCGGTTGAAAGTGCTTTGTACCGACGGTGGAGGAGAGTACCTCTCCAACGACTTCCGCAACTTCCTCAAGCGTCGCAGGATCAGGCATGAGGTCACCCCACCTGGAACACCGCAACTGAAGGGTGTGGCTGAACGCGCGAACCGCACACTCATGAGCATTTTTGCATCATGCTCCAAGACGCGGAGCTCCCGCCAACCTTTTGGGCGGAAGCGGTCAAGAGTGCCATGTACCTGAAAAACTGGAGTCCCATGCGCGCCGTACCACTGATGAGACCGGAGGAGGCGTTGACGGGACGCAAGCCAATAGTGATACACCTGAAAGTCTTCAGATGTGGCGCATTCGTGCACGTGCCTGCTGGTAACCGCAACAAGCTGGATGCAAAGTCGGTGAAGGCGGCCTTCCTCGGCTACGACACCATGGCATACCGCCTCTATAACCTCGCTGTACGCAAGATCATCCGTAGCCGTGTCGTGCTCTTTCAAGAGGACGTGAAGGGATGGACTTGGAGTGCTATGTCCGCAGTTCCACTTGCTCCCGCACTCGTGCCAGAAGTGGGAGAAGAGCTGGTAGCAGAAGAGGGCGATGCGGAAGCTGGCGGCGATAGCGGCAATGATAGGGAGGTGGAGGGAGCTGAGAAGGAGAAGGAGCCAGCAGCGGAATCTGATGAGGAGGATCAGCAAAGCAACACAAAGCATCTCCTACGGAGGTCTGCACGCCTCAACCATGGTGCAGATGGTCCTGTGAAGCTGCTGTGGCGATCCGAGCGCCTTGCAAGAAAACAGAGGCCGCTAGAGGAGCTGGTGAGCCTGTGCAATTTTTCATCTTCACAAGAGTCCTTTGACCTCGAGCTTCTTTTCCTAACAGTCACCGATGACCCAGCCACATTTGCTGAAACCATGCACAGAACCAAGGCGGCAGATTGGCGTGCCGCAGCAGACAAGGAGTATGGTTTGCTCATGAAGAACAACACCTGGACGCTCGAGGAAGCTCCGCGTGGCAGCCGGGTGATCGGATGCCGGTGGCGCAAGCGTGGTGCGGATGGTAAGGTGCTCAGGTACAAAGCACGGTTGGTTGCAAAGGGGTATGCGCAGACTGAGGGTGTGGATTACAATGGGACATTTGCACCTGTCTCAAAGTTCCCATCCATCCGAGCGATCCTCACTCTTGCTGCTGCTATGGACTGGGAGGTGCACCAAATGGATGTGACATGTGCATTTCGGAATGGTGACCTCGAGGAGGATGTGTACATGGAGAAGCCGGAGGGGTATGTGGTGGAGGGAATGGAGGATTTGGTGTGCAAGCTTGTGAAGGCTCTTTACGGCCTGAAGCAAGCATTGCAAGCATGGTACCACAAGATGGATGAGCAGCTGGCTGGGCTTGGTTTTGTGCACAACGAAGCTGACCATGCCGTCTGTGGGTGCGTGCAAGAGGCAAGCCAGGTCATCTCCTTGCTCTATGTTGATGATCTAATCATTGCATCTGACTCCAAGTCTCTTTTGGACGATGTGAAGCAGTCCCTTGCTGCCAGGTTTGACATGAAAGACATGGGAGAACTCAGCTACTACCTTGGCCTTCAGGTCAAGCGCGACCAGCGACAGCAAAATTTGGAGTTGTCGTAGAGCACGTACGTGAGCGACATCATCAAGCGCTTCAACATGGAAGTATCGCGCAAGGCTGCAACACCACTTGAAGTGGGAGTGAAGCTGAGCATGACGCAGAATCCCCACGGCATGCAAGAGAGCAGGCGCATAGAAGCAGTACCGTACCAAGCAGCAGTTGGGAGCCTCATGTACACAGCAGCTGGCACGCGCCTCGACATCAGCCGAGCAGTGGGAGTGCTAAGCAAGTTTTGCATGAATTTGGGCGTGCCGCATTGGGAGGCGGTCAAGCACGTGCTGCGCTACCTCGACAGCAGCAGCAGCCTTTTCCTCACCTTCAATGGCAATAACAGCCCCATCCTCATCGGCTATAGCGATGCAGATTGGGGGGGTGACCTGGACACAATGAGGTCAACTATTGGGTTCGTCTTTGTGCTCCGGGAGGTTGCATTCAGTTGGAGGAGCAAGAAGCAAGAGTGCGTCGCCCTATCCTCCACTGAAGCAAAGTACATCGCCGTGAGTGAAGCAGCAAAGGAAGCCGTGTAGCTGCATGAGCTACTGGCAAGCCTTGGACAGCAGCAGACCACAGCGAATACAATCTACTGTGATAACATGAGCGCCATTGCTCTGACCAAGAACGCAGAGTTTCACACCCACACCAAGCACATCGACCTGCGATATCACTTCATCCGCGAGCTTGTGGCGAAGCAGGTGGTGCAGATCAAGTTCTGTCCTTCAAGCATCATGCTGGCAGAATTCCTGACCAAGCCGCTGGCAGCTCACCGCTTTGAGCAGCTGAGGGGACAGTGCGGACTTGTGTGATTTTTATCTTTGCAAAGTGGGAGAATGATGGATATGAGGGTGCTAGAAAGTGACAAAAATAGGTTGCTCGATAAAAATCCTATGGCATGACAGCTGCATACAGGATGTTTCATAGGTTCCAACACAAATTATGGAACTCAATTCGGAGTCCGTTTGAGTGAGATATGGATTTCCAAAGTTTGGAGATCGTGGGTCGGGTTCAAGTGCCGACCTGAGCACTTTGAGCTCAAAAGGCGGCAAGATTATTGGCCAGGACGGCTGAGAGCAGCCTTGAAGGAGAAATTCCGGCTGGAGGACCTCCAGGAGACTTAAAAGAAAGAGCAGACCATGATTGTTGGCTGTGCAGGTCGTGTGAGACATAATTCTCATGTGTGACAAGGTGACTGCCGCTCATCCTGCTAGGCGAGGAGAGTGTGCTAGAGGGTGAACTTTGACAGGGTGTATCTCAGTGCTTCCTTGGCCAAATGATACATATTAGGGCTTGTTAGAAAGCTGTGATGATGTTCTTTCTCAATAAAGAGTTGATTTACACATTCGGGACCTCTGCAAACTTACATTCACTTATGTAATTTCTGTCTGTGCAACCTGCAACTCCCTCTCACAAGCAGTTGGTCCTGCCTAGGCGGCTCTTAGTGAGCCTGATCACCTCCCTAAGGGCTTCCCCAGTTTCCATCACATCTTGCTTAATGAGCTGGTAAAAGAAACAAATGAAATCCTGGAAGACTAGGATTGTGTTGGAAGGAAACTGAGGAGTGACTGATATAGAGCTGAAGATAGATTATTGATAGCTGCTGCTGAGATGGAAGAGATAGCAGTGATGACGATGATGATGATGATGATGATGATGATGATGATGATGATGATGATGATGATGATGGCTGATAGGTCAGAGATGGTCGTGAAGGCACGGCGGCCTGATGAGCCACAATGGTCTAAACTGAAGCATTCAAGTACAAAAAAAGTGTAGCAGTACTAGTGCTATTCCTAGCTAGGGAGCCTTGCCTAAGGCAGACGATGCAAGAGCACAAGCCGCAATTGCCCTTTTGCTGTTGCGGCACGTGATGCATTCGATGGTGCTGGAGCCCATGGAATGGCTCCAAGAGGGGCCCGCCAATGTCATTGTGGTATCAGTATACATGAACCAAGCTGCAGCTGTTGTTTCCTGCTGGCAGGAGTGGGGGTTCTCACCGTTGACTTCCAGCTGCATCTGACAGCTTGGATGAGCCGACCATTGGTTGCTCTATCACTGGTGGTTGGAACAGTGGATCTCATCTGCCAGTTGTTGAGGCAGGCCATTGAGCCTTCCGCAACTACTGGTGTACACCGAGCGGTGTAGAACCAATGTTTCTTGTGCGACAGGTATTTGGATGATGTGAGCACATGGGATATCCAAGAATAATGACCAGGAGAATGCCTTGTGCCATTAAGAGATACCCCCCCCCTTCCAATGCCAAAATCTCAACATGGAGAGGAGGTGTGAAGCAATTTATCCAACTAGGAAATGCAACGGGTGGTCGACAGTATGAAGGATCAATGAGTGTGAGAAGATTTGTCTAGTCCTGGGTGGTTGAAGTGTGGGGAGCAACTAACAATGACATGTGCGCTTGAGGAAAGAGTGAGATTCATCATAAGAGAAACTGTTCTGTTATGGTAGTTCCAGAATTTGAAGTGAGTCAAAAAGTGAAGCATTCTGAAGATCTGGTGGTAGAATGGAGGGGTCAAGTGCTGGCTGAAGGAGAGAGGATGAGTCAGCAAGGAAGGAAGCTGCCCAGAATCAACAGAACGAAAGAAGGACTGGAGAGTGAAATTTATTGACAAGGGATCTCCTAAATAGTGTCGCTTTGTGATGGGGAATTATGAGGGAAGGAGGATGGCATGAGAGGGTAACACGGGGGACAATGACAATGGATGAGGAGCCAAAGGTGGGTTAACAAGATGATAAATAACATGGGTGAGTGGCAGCTGAGAAGTTATGTACAATGTAGGCTGGAAAGCTATGGCAGTTTCAAGGCTGGGCAGAGAAGAATATGTGATGGCCTGTGATGGCAGCTTGGTAAGTCAGGTAGAGACTGGCTTGGTGAAGATCACATGAAATTAGATGGTTTATTAGAAGTTTGAGAGCTTGGGGATAGTAGGAGGGTTAAATGTGATGGTCAGAGGCACGCTGCTCCATGGAAGATGCAAGAATTGGGTAAGTGTTGAGGACATGTGGCAGAGGAAAGAGAGTGCAATCCGAGCTGAGACAGTGCGGAGGCAGTGACCGAGGGAATTTTTTCTGTGAAGGTGAAGGCATTAAAGGTGCCTTGTAGGCCATAGAGAACAAGCAGTGTCAAAATGATGAAAGTTGACAGAAGTAGGGCAAGGGCATGAGAGTGCCAAAGAATGAGAGGAGCGACACCACAGAGGAGATCAATGATGATTTTGATTACAGACAGTTAGAGAGTGCTGCTGCAAGCCCATGATGAAGATGTATGATGATTGAAGCTGCCGTCAGCTGAGGTGTATCACATCAGGTGGAGAGCATGGAAAAGGGAACTTAGGGGCAGAGTGGAGTAGGATGGCTGGCCCATCCAGTGAGGGGTGCAAAGTGAAAGCTGAGGAAGCTGGCAGTAATTCCTTGGTCCGTGAAGTGGAGCACTCTGTTGATGATTGGCTTATAATACTTTCTTCTTATGAAGGAAGTGGTTGGTGCAGCCACTGGAAACATAGCCTGAAAGCACAAATAGCCAGCATATCAGCCCACCTCATGAGTCTGCAGATTCCATGTTCTACAGTTTTGCAGGATTGAAACAGCCTGTCAGGCGGGCGCCACCCATGTCGCGAATGACGCAGTGCTTCTTCTTGAAAGAGGAGGGGTATGCAGAAATTCATAATTGGCTACCAGGAGAACAACGCCACTACTGGCAGCCATTGTGCATCCTTCGTAGCGATTGAGGGGGAGAGTTACAAGTCAAGAATTTGAGGATTGTTTTATGAGTCAAGAAATTCAGCATCAGATATTAGCTCCACCTTCACCCCAGCAGAATGGAGTCGTAGAACTTCGGCACCATGCAATAATTAAAGTGGTTCAACCTATCATGATAGAAACGGGAGTACCACCGAGCTCATGGGGGGAGGCAGTGAAGCGTGTGGTCTGGATACGTAACCGCATTCCTCACGGACACTTGCAGCTCATAGTTACTCTATGGCAGTTGTGGTACAATGTGAGAGCTGATCTGACTTCAAGATGGGTATGGGGGAGCATCATATGCCATAAGCGGTCTCCAAATGAAAAGACAGAAAAGCTTGATGGACTGGGGTCATGGGGCATCTTGTTGTATATTGCCCCTTAGCATGCCCGAGTGCAGCGCCGGGAGGCGTCGACAAGCCGCTGGAGGGGGGGGAATTACTCATGTTTTACTCTAGCTGCCTAAAGAGTGCTTCAAACCCAGATTGGATTCAAGTTCCTGAAATCTGAAGAGTTCCAAAATCAGGTACAACTTGAATCGCTAGAATCGGACAAGTAACATGGGAGATATGCGCTTCCAAAGTTGCGGTGTACATGGCGGCTCAAGGAGTTAGCCGCGATTCGACTGCCGGTAGAAAATCAGCCGGACTGAGTAACAAAAGTACATCTGGTGACTTATCCCCGGAAGACTACTGAGTCGTTCCGGCAGATAACCTGCTGGAAGTCAGACGTACAGGTTGTTACTGAGGGACGCAGCCAAAATCCTGGGTCAGAGTCCGAAACTCAGTAGTACATTTTGTTACGGGACGGTCAAAATTCGGAGTGCGGGTCCGCGGACAGGTTTCGAACCACGTCAATCCCCATAACCAAATTCGATGATTAGCTCATCAAAATGCACTAAAAAAGCACAGGGCGCACCACCACTATAAGTAGTGACATCTGCGCCTCTGAAAGGGTGTTTTATGGGTCCTTGATGTGCGAGGGCGCTTCGGTGGGTGGACACCACACCTGCCACTAACTGAGCGACTGGATTGGTGTGCCGTGCTTCACCTAACACAGTGGGAGCTACAATTAACCAAAATTTACGTGGTTTGGTGCATTGGAAAGCTTGAGAGTAGCCCTACAACTCGTTAGTTCATGTTCATGTCCAAAAAGTAGCACAATGCCATTATTCTTTTTGCAAAAGTGACTGTCTCACAACTCTGTCCAACTCCCACACACATAGCATGAGGCGACCAGAAAACTCACACTTAGACTCAGAACTCACACAAAAATAGACTTGAACTAAGAAGACCCGTCGGGTCACGTTGGAACTTCCACCACACAGTTTCTGACAAAGGGTTATGGGCCCACTGCTCTAACTAGTCTCCACATCGTTCATGGCTTTCGAAACGAATGGGATTGTTGTCACGGACGACGTCGCCATCAAACTCTGAGACCCGGGAGTGAAAGACTTCGCAAATGGCACAAAAGGAGACACAGCCCATTCATAAGTATGCAGGCAGCCCTGGATTTGGGCTATGGATGTAGCACTTCGAGATCCACCTCGGGCATAAGGGGTTGCTTTAGGTCATGAACGGAAGTCCTCGACGAAGCAACAGTGACGGAAGCGCAAGAAAAGACCTTTGTAAAGTAGAACGTAGAGGCGCTCATGCTGCTGGTGTCCAGTACGGCTGAGTCACAGTGGGACTACTTCCAGGACTGCACATTGGCAGCTAAAGCTTGGAAAAAACTCTGCGACATCCATCAATCCAAGTCGCTCGTGAACAAAGTCTCTGCGATGAAGCGACTCCTCATGGTGAGAATCGAGGAAGGAGATGATGTCATCACCGCCATCCAGCAGATTGAGTCGTTTGCCTCACAATGTAACAACGTGGGGTGGAAGATCGACACGTAGCTGTAGGCGATGACCCTCCTCATGGCCCTTCCAGGCAGTTGGAGCCCTCTCGTCACCGTCTTTGGAGGATGGATAGAGGACAAGCTCACCTATGGCGTGGTCGCAGAGTACGTCTATAACTAGGTACAGCGACGGAGTTGCGGGGAGTCCTCGTCTTCCTCATCGTTCCTCGTGACCAAATGGCATGGTGGCGAAAATGGGGGCAAGGGAGGTGGCAGACATGGCGGCGGCAAGAAGGGCACCAAGAAAGGTGCATGCCACAACTGTGGCAAGGAGGGCCACTGGGCCCATAATTGCAACGAGGAGGCAAAGGCTGGCGGTAAGGATGCCTAAGGCAAGAAGGCGCTTCTTAATGGTACTCAAAACCACTACCTCAAGAAGGCTAACCAGTGACGCCTTGACTTCGGAGCGGAGGAGCGCACCCAGGTCTAGAAGGCCAGGTTCATCAACTACACCAAGTCCAGCGATTGCATGGTGGTCACAAACAACAAGGTCAAACTGGCGGCTGGCCAAGGAGATGTGGACGTGGAGGTGGTGGTTGGTAGGAAGCGGGTGCAGTGCGTCATCAAGGATGTGCAGCACGCACCTGGTTTGGTTGACATTCTAAGTGTCAACCGCCTGACAGACAAGGGATAAGAGGTATTCTTCAGGAGAAAAGGAGAAATCATGCGGAAGGACGGTGGCGGTGAGACCATGCTGGAAGCTAAGCGTGATGGAGGCGTCTACATCATGGATACCAAGGTGATCCCCACAATGAGAGATTCAGCAGACGTGCACCGTCAACTTGGCCAAAGGAGGGGGAGCTGATAATGAGCTCTGGCACCAGCCACAAGGGCATTCCTCACTCGCAGTCCTGAAGGAGATGGTGAAGCGCAAACTGGTNGGAAGGACGGTGGCGGTGAGACCATGCTGGAAGCTAAGCGTGATGGAGGCGTCTACATCATGGATACCAAGGTGATCCCCACAATGAGAGATTCAGCAGACGTGCACCGTCAACTTGGCCAAAGGAGGGGGAGCTGATCATGAGCTCTGGCACCAGCCACAAGGGCATTCCTCACTCGCAGTCCTGAAGGAGATGGTGAAGCGCAAACTGGTACGCAGCCTCATCATTGATGGTGCAGAAGAGACAACAGATGCAGCCATGTACAAAAGGTGCGATCCTTGCATTTTGGAAGAGCGCGACGTAAACCCTTCAACGAGAATGTGAATTGCGCCTCGGACCTGCTGGAGGTCGTGCATAGCAACAACTGTTAACCTCTCAGACCGTTGTGACCAGATCGCATCGGCCGCAGCACCGCAGTCCAAATCGATGGGGCATCGATGTGGACCGCGAGCAGTTTTCCCACTTTTTGCATGAACGTGTCTTCGCGCCCACACAAGTGGCCACCGGAAGGCGCACTCGACCATTTTTTCCAACTTCTTTTTTCGTACCTGCATGCGGTTCAGTCCTCGCAGGTTACACCAGTCTGCGGTCCACATTGGACAGCTCATGATGTGCATGTATCTATCTTCAATTGGTGGGCTTCGCACAGATTCCTTACATTTGACCAGTCAGAAGACATCATACATATCTATCAATCCGCATGCTAGCATGTAGATTCCACGTTGGATGTTGTCCACTGTCCGTGCTTCCGTGGCATGCCATTATTCGTGTGTACGAGGTTCTCTTTTGGCCATTCAATGATGCGGTTTGATATTTTGGACATCATAGATTTACGTGTCACGTCAAAAGTTTTAACTGGATATTTGTTGAAAATTATGTATGTGTGCAAGGTTGTATCCACAGTTTGCAAAGTCTTGAGCATGTCATACATTTTGACTCTTCCGATCGCAGTTTTTGTCTTTATGTGGCTTTTGAGGTACACGGTCCGCAGCCTCCATTGCTCATTTTCGTGCTCCGGACCTTAGTAATCTTCGCTCGACTAGCTGGTCTTCTTCTCCAGTTAGCCGCAGCAAGGCCCACCCGGCCTTGCTGTGACACGACAAGATGCCGCCCCGTAGGGGCAGCCCGCTGCCCCAGTCCTGGGGTAGCTCTAGCCGATCCTCCGCGACTACATCCTCTGTTCAGTTTGTCACGCCGGACTTCAATCCTGTCCCGGTTCGCCCTCTGAAATGCGACTTTCTCACGCAAGCACTCTCCCGGCACTGCCTTCGAGTACCGACCATCTCCAAGAAGCCGGGCTTTTCATGCGGCTCGTGCGGCGTCACCTTGTCGGGCACCTGTGACCGGATCAGAGGTCACTTTGGGGAGACGAATAGAAACATCGGTGTGTGCCCCCATCCACCACCGTTGCCGCGTGACGTCCTTGGTCTTGAGCGCAAGCCCCTTCCACCGCATGGCTGGATGCCGGCCTGTCCGCGTCTGTACAATGGCATCGGTGAGAGCTGGGGCACCAGCACCAAGCCTGTGGCCTGGGCAAGGCTTTTTGACCAACAAGAGAGGGCCGCTGCTCTTGAGCGTGCGGGCATGCCCACGGATGAAGATGATGATGATCTCATCTTACCTCTGTCCTAGTAGCTTCAGCAACAGGAGGCCGTCGCTAATGAGCTTCGCCAGCAGCAGCAACACCAGCAGCCAGCGCAACGTCTACAGCTGCACCAACAGCAGCAGCAGCAGCTGCTGTGTGAGGAACAGCAGCTTCTGCACAATGTGAGGAACGCCAACATGACACAGACCAGCATGCGCCCTCACTGTGACACCGCAGCCAACAACCTGTGTCAGCTGGCGGTTATCAAGCTCATGGCGGACGAAGGGCTGGCGATTTCCTTCTGCCGTGAAGCCCTGCTCATGGAGCTCATCCGCACCGCAAGGGCCACCAACAGTGGCTTCAGGCTGCCTGCCAGGTCGCGGGTGGTGCAGGAATTTCTGCCCAAGCTCGATGACATGCTGGAAAACGCAGATGCACTGCTGAAGCAGAGTTGGACGATCTACGGGTTGACCCTAGCCGTGGATGATTGGGCAGACATGTAGCAGCGGCCGATATATAACGCAATGGCCGTCAGCACCAAAGGGAGCTACCACACTTTCAGCGTCGATGCCAGTGGGCTGGTGCGCAACACGGACCACGTCGCTGCCATGATCGAGGCCACAGTTGAAGAGGTGGGCGTGAGCAAAGTCGTCTCTGTTGTCTGTGACAAAACTTTCGTGAACAAGAAGGCATTTGACAACCTCAAAGGGAAGTATCCTGGGATCTTGTGGCAGGGATGCTGTGCCCACAACGTGGACCTTGTCATTCAGGACATGTGCAAGACACAGTGGGGTGCGGGAGTGCTGTCCAGGGAAGTGAAAGTTGTGAGATTTTTTCGGAACAATGACATGCCCAGGAACTGGTTGAAGGCTCAGTCAGGTGGACGTGTTTTACTCACCAAGTGCGACACACGGTTTGCAAGTGTTCACAGCATGCTGAAATGTCTGCCGAACATGAGGCCATTTTTGCTGAGGCTTGTGAACTCCAGCAGCTGGAAGGAGATGGGTGGGCAGAGAGACGGTGCCTTGAGGGACAGGAAGAAGGCAGTCGGCAAGATTGTGCGCCGCCGTGTCTTCTGGCTGCAAGTCCGGCAGCTGCGTGACCTGTTTAACCCCCTCTTCACCGCATTGCGTGTTGCTGACAGTCCAGGTGGCATAGCTGGAGACATTTACGAGGCACTGCTGGATGCCATGGCCGACGTGAAGGCACTGGCTAAAGGTAAGGGGAGGAAGCCGGCCAAGGTGGCTGCCCGGCACGTGAAATGGCCAGCCTCTCCAGGCGCTGGACGAAGGACATGAGCTACCCCCTCTACGTAGCAGCACGTCGCATGCATCCTGTCCACTTTGGGAACGACCTCAGCGGTGATGTCAGCATGGTGCAGGCGTGGGCACATGTGGTGGACGCGCTGGTGTCAGCAGCTAAGCACGATGACCTGCAGAAGGAGGTGGAGGCATTTCAACTTGGACGAGTGACTGTGGAGGTCATGCCCCTCACCACCAATCGGCTGACAGGCAATGCACGTGCAGCAGTGGCTCGGGTGGTGGGTAAGGTGCTGCCCTCATATGAATGGGCCTCTCTCCACTTGGCCCACCTCCCGAACCTGCACAGCCTGGCCATGAAGTTGCTGGCCCAGCCATGCGCATCCTCAGATTGTGAGCCAGTGTTTTCTACACACCAGCTCATCCCCACTGCACGCAGGAACCGGCTGCACGTGAAGACACTTGAGACACTGGTGCGTGTGAACGTGAGGCTGCGGAAGCAGTACCAGGGGTAGTAGAACCGCCACACACGCGACCACAGCTTTCTGACTCAGGACGAGTCAGACAGTGAGGAAGATGGCAACATCGTGGAGGATGTGCAGGATGAGGCAGTAGCTGGAGATAAAGAGGAGAGCTCATAAGAAGAGATGGAGGATGATGAGGAGGTATTTGTGGAAGGTGATGAAGACGATGAAGCACAGCACCAGTAGCAGCAGCAGCAGCGGCAGATGCCAGCAGTACAGACGGTTTTGGTTGATGATGGTCCATCTTTTGCAAGGTCCGTTCGCACAAGGGAGGAGGTGGAGAAATGGGAGGATCCAGACGTGGTGGAAGAGGGGGAGGTGCAGTATCTGGTGCTGGAGCTGGAGATGGTACAAGTGCGGGTGCTTCGGGCACTGCACCTGGTGATGGAGCAGGAGAAGATGGTGCTGCAGGTGCTGGAGCAGACGCAGCAGAAGATGGTGCAGGTACTGAAGACGTAGAGGAATGTGAGCAGGAAGGTGTAGGAGTAGAAGGTTCAGCACCAGTAAGTGCTGCTGGCAATGCAGGGGCAAGCCAAAAGGTCTGTGAAAGGCAACAGCAGCAACAAGGTTGCTTCTGCTACAAGGAGGGCTATGAAGGCCCTTGCTGCGAGGAGGGCCAAAGCAGCAGCAACAAGGTCTGCTTCTGCCAAAGGTGCCATTCTTGGAAAGCGCATGAGGAGTGAAAAGTAGTCCATGTCATTTCCATGTGTTGTCCCAGATTCCTCATGCCAAATTTCTTTTAAAATACTGATCTGTCCATCTCATTTCCAACTGTTTCCCAGCTGTTTTCATCATGCTATGGTAACTGACTGACAAGGCTTTAATTATGGCTGAAGGCACAACTTGCCAAGATAAAAAATAATGGTATGATTATCAATGACATGAATGATTAAGGAACATGGTAGCTCATCCCAAGGGCTTAATGGTAGATAATTCTTTTGTGGAGAATGTAACATGGGACATTTCCATGTGATCATAAAACATGTTGTTTTGAGAAAATGACAACCATGTACGTAGAGGCTGCAAAGTAAGGGAAAACTGCCCCCCCCCCCTCCCAAACCACATACATAACACTGGTCCGAGGTGGCCGTTGTGGGAGGGGGGTCACATCGATGTGCCGATGTGCACATCGATGTGCCGATGTTCGATGTGGACAGGTCAACACTGATAGCTCTCAGAAACTGGGGTGCAGTTCCAACGTGGCCTGGCTGGTCTTCTGTGTTCACGGCTTCATTTGTGCGGGTTCTGGGTCTAAGCGTGAGCTTTGTGGTCGCGTCACACTATGTTTCTGGGAGTGGAAGAAAAATGTGAGAAAGTCACTTTTGTGAAGGGAATAACGTGATTTTGCATTAGTTTTTTAACATGGACATGATTCAAATATTTGTAGGGCTAGTCATGAGATCTCCAACACACCAAATCGTGCACGATTTGGATCACCCTAGCTCCCGCTACGTCAGCCAAATTGCAGCACCCCAAACCAGCCGCTCAGTCAGCGACGCGCACCACGTTGCCCGCCGAGGCGCCCTCGCATATCGGGGACCCATCAAAACGCCATTCTGGAGGCACAGATGTCCCTACGCATAGTGGCGGTACCCCTCCTGCCTTTGGGATCTGTTTTTATGAGTTAATCATTGTGTTTGCTGATGGGAATTGATGTGGCTCAAAACCTGTTCGCGGACCTGCAGTCGGAATTTTGCCTATCCCCGAGTAACAAACTTTACTACTGAGGTTCGGACTCCGAGCCTGGATTTTGGCCAAGTCACTCAGTAACAAAACCGCACTTCTGAAATCCGGCGAATCATCCACCGGACGCCTCGGCAGTCCTTCCGGTGCAAAATCCACAGATGGAATTTATTACTCGTTCCGGTCAATTATTCACAGGCAGTCAAACCGCGGCCAGCTCCCAGAGCCGCCGCCTACACACCAACTTTGGAAGCCCATATCTCCCTCGTTATTTGTCCGATTCCGGTGAAACAACTTCCACCGGATTCAACCACTTGTCAATTTTTAGGGGCAACTCTATTTTAGGATCCGAGTAATCCTCGAGTCGCCAGATCCAACGGCGACGAATTTTCTCTCTGTGGCGGCTCGTCGGTGCCTCTCGGCGCCGCACTTGGGCATGCAGAGGGGAAATTCTTCAACATTCTCCCCCTTGCACCTGCCATGCCCGGTGCTCCTGCTTGCTCTCACTCATCTTCCGTTGGGCCCTCCAGCCCATCATAGCTGGTCATCTTTAGTCCGGCCACGCTCAATGCGTGCCGGTCCACGGGTTGCGCTTTGTTCAAGCAATCCGCAAGCATGTTGTGCGTGCTGCAGTGCTGCAGCACCACATGCCCCTTTTCAACCATTTCCTGTGCATAGTGATAACACCCATGAATGCGTGTTGTCCTCCTGTGCTGCGTTGGGTTGTTGGTCAGGAAGATTGAGCCGGTGTTGTCCTCTTGCACCACCGTAGGCTCCTGCTGCGGCACGCCCAGCCTCCCCAGCAACCTGCAGAGCCATACCGCCTCCTTGACCGCCTCAGCCAGCACGATGTACTCAGCTTCTACTGTGGAGGTGGCGATGCAATCCTGCTTTCTTTTGCACCACGAGATTGCCACACCAGCGAGGAAGAACACGTAGCCAGATGTGGACTCCCGCTTGTCCACATCGCCAGCGTATTCTGCATCCGTATAGCAGACGAGACACAAAGGGTCTGCCCGCCCCTTGCCGTCAAACCTCAGGCACGCGTGTTGTGTTTCCTGCAGGTAGCGGAGGATGCGCTTGACCGCCTACCAGTGTAATGGCCCTCGATCAGCCACATACCTGATCACTTGGCCCACCACGTAGGCCAGGTCCGGTCGAGTCGCCACCATGGCGTACATGAGGCTGCCAACCGCCGATTGGTAGGTCACCCCTGCCATATTCTTTCGCTCTTCTTTTGTTTGCGGCGCCATTGCCGCACTCAGTTCACAGGTCATGGAGACCGGACTGTCAACTGGTTTGCAGTCCTCCATGCCATACCGCTTCAGCACCTCGTCCACGTATTTGGCCTGTCCCAGCTCAAGCGTGCACGTCCTCCAGTTCCGCTTAATACTCACCCCGAGGTAGTACTCCAACTCCCCCATGTCTGACATCTGGAATCTGCTTCTCAGCTGCTTTTTCACCCACTATAGGCTCGGCGGATCCGTCGAGCACAAAATCAAGTCGTCCACGTAGAGTACAATGACCTGATGGAGCATCTTGTCATGCCACACGTACACGCTGTGATCCGCCTCAAAGCGCTTGAATCCGAGTTGTGCCATAAAGCTGTCCATCTATGGGTACCAGTATCTAGGCGATTGTTTTAGCCTGTACAAGGACTTCCGTAGCTTGCACACCTTGCCCTCCGGCGCCTCCACCCCCTCTGGCACCTCCATGTAGATCTCTTTGCCTATGATTCAATTGAGGAAGGCCTTCTTTATGTCTATTTGGTGGAGCTCTACGTCTTTTGCGGCCGCCACCGCAAGGAACGCCCGGATGCTTGTGAACTTGGCGACGAGAGCGAACGTCTCATCGTAGTGCTCGCCCTTACGTTGTGTGTATCCCTTCGCCACCAGGCTTGGCTTGAATTTGTCTACCATACCTTCCTTTGTGAACTTGGTCTTAAAGACCCGCTTTGAGCCGATGACCACGGTATCTTTCGACCTGTCAACCAGCTCCCACGTGTCGTTTTCCGTGATGGACGCCATCTTCAATTTGATGGCTACGTCCCATTGATCCCCTTTGGGCCGTGCAAGCGCCTCTTGCATGGTAGTCGGTTCTGTTGATGCAGCCAGCATGCACCGCGTCATGCCAATCCATGGACCGGTGCTTGCGTCAAAATGCTTCCCCGCTTTCTGCTGCCTCTCGCTACGGCGCAACGGTTTTGGTGGCGCATCTTCACTCTGCTGCCATCCCTCCAACTCAGCATGCTCCGGTGAATCATCGATCGGACAGCTTCCTGAGGATTTCTCTCGCTCTAGTGAAACATCGCCCGAACGACCGACGCATCCAGTAGATTTTCCACTGACATCCGATGCACACTCTGTCGGGAGTGCACGCCTTGGTACCCTCGGTGCCTCATCCGCCGGATCGTTCCGGTGGATCTCCTCATCAGCTGGATCGTCATCGAAGTCCGCATCGACTGCCACCGCTGGTGCAACGGCGCGCTCTGATGCCACATCCTTAACTTCGGCGTCCGCCGGATCCTTCTTGTAGTGAAGGAGCTGGAACCACTCCCCCGTCTTTGGAGAGTCCACCACGCCCACGTCGTTGCTGCTTCAGCCGGTCTAGGACCTCGCCTTTCCACTTCATGAAGTACACGTAGAGTTTTCTGCTGTAGTCATCAATGAAGGTGACAAAGTAACGTGCGGCGCTCTTTGACGCCGTCTTGAATGGTCCACACACGTCGATGTGGACAACCTCCAGCAGGTCCAAGGCGTGATTCACGTTCTCGTTGAACAGTTTGCGCCGCGCCTTACCCAAAATGCAAGGCTCACATTTTTTGTGCTTTGCTACATCTGTCGCCTCTTCCGCACCGTCGATGACGAGGCCGTGTACCAGCTCACGCTTCGCCATCTCCTTTACAACGCTGAGTGAGTAATTCCCCAGTTGTCGGTGCCAGAGCTCCAGATCAGCTTCCCCTCCTTTGGCCAGATTGACAGTGGGTTCCTGCAAGACAACTGAATCTGTCACCGCGGGGATCACCTTGGTATCCACGATGTAGAGGCCTCCCTCGCGCTTAGCCTCCAGCACAGTCTCGCCGCCACCATCCTTCCGCACGACTGCCCCCTTTCTCCTGAAGAGCACCTCATACTCCTTGTCCGTCAAGCGACTGACACTCAGAATTTCAGCCAAGCCAGGTACGTGCTGCACGTCCTGGATGACGCGCTGCACCCGCTTTCCACCAACCACTACCTCCATGTCCACGTCTCCTTGGCCAGCCGCCGGCTCGACCTTGTCGTTTGCGACCACCATGGACTTTCTGGACTTGGTGTAGTTGATGAACCCGACCTTCTCAACCTGGGTGTTCTCCTCGGCTCCGGAGTCAAGGCATCGCCGATTAGTCTTCTTGAGGTAGTGGTTTTGAGTGTCGTTGAGGAGCGCCTTCTTGCCTTTGGCGTCCTTGCCGCTGGCCTTTGCCTCCTCGGTGCA
The DNA here is from genome assembly GCA_023375785.1 of Penium margaritaceum. Lineage (NCBI taxonomy): Eukaryota > Viridiplantae > Streptophyta > Zygnematophyceae > Desmidiales > Peniaceae > Penium > Penium margaritaceum. The sequence goes on from SZWC01007928.1 coordinate 107,779, forward strand.
CTCACGGGCCCAGTGGCCCTCCTTGCTGGAGTTACGGCAAGCACTTTTCTTGGCTCCCTTCTTGCTGCCGCCATGTCCGCCACCTCCTTTGGCCCTGCTTCCGCCACCACACGTTTTGGTGACGAGGGCCAACAAGGACGACGAGGACTCCTCGTACCTCCATTGTTGTGCCTCGTTGCGGATGTGTTATGTGACCGCGCCATAGGTGAGCTTGTCCTCTGCCCATCCTCCCAAGACTGTGATGATAGGGCTCCAACTTGCAGGAAGGGCCATGAGGAGGGCCATCGCCTGCAGCTGCGTGTCGATCTTCCACCCCACGTCGTTGCATTTTGAGGTGAGCGACTCGATCTGCTGCATGGCGGAGATGATATCATCTCCCTCTTTGATTCTCACTGTCAGGAGTTGCTTCATTGTAAATATTTTGTTCGCCAACGACTTGGATTGATGGATGGCGCAGAGTTTTTCCCAAGCCTTGGCTGCCAGCTTGCAGCCCTGGAAGTAGCCCCACTGCGACTCGGCCGACCCGGACACCAGCAGCATGAGCGCCTCCGTATTCTTCTTTAAAAAGGCCTCCTTCTGTGCTTCCGTCACCGTCGCTTCGTCGAGGATGTCCATTCCCTTCATGACCTCTAGCAGCCTCTTATGCATGGGGTGCAGCTCAAAGTGCTACCTCCATAGCCCGTAGCCAGGGCCAGGTGCATACTTCTGGATGGGCTACGTCTCCTTCTTCGCCATTTGCGCAGTCTTCAACTCCGAGACCTCAGAGTTTGACGGTGATGTAGTCCCCGACGACGATCCTTTCAGCAGCAAAAGACGTGAGCGATTTATAGACCGGTCAGGGCCGTGGGCCCATAAGCCTTTGTCCGAAACTAGGGTGCAGTTCCAATGTGGCCTGGCTTGTCTTCTGTGTTCACGGCTTCTTTTGTGCGGGTTCTGAGTGTAAGCTTGACCTTCTTGGTCACCTCACGCTATGTTTCTAGGAGTGGAAGACAAATGTGAGACAGTCACTTTTGCGAAGGGAATAACGCAATTTTGCATTAGTTGTTTAACATGGACATGATCTAAACATTTGTAGGTCTAGCCATAAGCTTTCCAACGCACCAAACCGTGCACAATTCGGATCACCGTAGCTCCCGCTACGTCAGCCAAAGCGCAGCACCCCAAACCAGCCGCTCAGTCGGCGGCGCACACCACGTTGCACGCCGAGGCGCCCTCACACATCGAGGACCCATCAAAACGCCATTCCGGAGGCGCAGATGTCCCTACGCATAGTGGCGGTGTCCCTTGCACCTTTGGGGTCTGTTTCAATGAGTTAATCACCGTGTTTGCTGATGGGGATTGATGTGGTTGGAAACCTGTTCGCAGACCTGCAGTCGGAATTCAGACTGCTCCCGAGTAACAAATTGTAGTACTGAGTTTTGGACTCCGAGGCTAGATTTTGGCCAAGTCCCTCGGTAACAAAACTGTACTTCTGAAATCCGGCGAATCATCCACCGGACGCCTCGGCAATCCTTCCGGAGCAAAATCCACAGATGGAGTTTTGTTACTCATTCCGGTCAATTATTCACCGGCAGTAGAACCCCGGCCAGCTCCCAGAGCCGCCGCGCACACCCCAACTTTGAAAGCCTATATCTCCCTTGCTGCTTGTCCGATTCCAGTGAAACAACTTCCACCGGATTCTGCGACTCGTGAACTTTCAGGATAAATCCTCCATTCTAGGATCCAAGCAATTCTCGAGTCGCCAGATCCAACAGCGAGGAATTTCCTCTCTGTGGTGGCTCCTCGGCGCCTACCGGCGCCGCACTTGGGCATGTAGAGGGGCAAATCTTGAACGATAGCAACGTGTACGGACCATTTCAGACAGCGTCAAAGAGCGGCGTGCATTACGTTTTCACCTTCATAGATGACCACAGCAACAACATCTACGTGTAATTCATGAAGCGGAAAGGTGAGGTCCTGGACCGGCTACAGTATGTCACTGCAGTGGAGAGACCGACTGGCCGGAAGGTCAGACCGCTATGAGCGACAACGGTGGAGATTTCGTGGGCCATAGCTGGTGGCTGAAGCAGTAGGGCACAAAATGGGAATAAACAATGCCAATTCACCTCAGTCTAATGGCGTGGTGGACCGAGGAAACCAGACGCTACTGAACATGGTACACACCATGTTGGTGTATACAGAATTGCCGCAACGCTTCTAGGCCAAAGCCGTGTGTACGGCGAGCTACACCATCAACCTCACCCCTAAAAAAGTGTTGAAGGGGAAAAGTGGCTTTCCTTCACGCATGCAATATCTGAACAAAATGAGTCCGACAACATGAATACATGACAACATCTAAAATTGTGTAAATTTTCATCCTGAAGTACATGGGTATGCATTGTGTGTACACGGGATCTAAGTTCATGTAACATCGGTGGTTGGGGCAAATACGAACCTGTCTCTTTTTCTAGCATGATAGCACATCTATTTTGGGGCTTCTCCACCCAAACAAAATGTCACACGATCATGCTCGTGAAAATAGTCAATATGTGTACACAGATGCCAGGCGAAAGATAAGCCACAATGCTCACAATGCAAATATCATAATTTTGATACCACCCATACAATACAGCAATGGTGAGGTCAAATCAGTGTCCTTCTCTTACAAGATGTTGCAGGAGGTTTGGAGTGGACGCAAGCCGAGTGTGGCACACCTAAAAGTGTTTTGTTACATGGCGCATGCAATGGTGCAGGCTGCACAGCAGTGCGATAGCAAGTTGGAGCCATGGGCAAAGGCGTATCTCTTCCTCGGCATAAGGCGTACCGGATCTATGACATGCGCAAGGAGGAGGTAATCTGCAGCTGAGACATCAAGAGTGAAGAGCAACAAAGCCACATCAGTAGCAACGAAGTGGGTACAGTGGAATCTCCAAAGACGAGAGAGTGGTTCCATCTCCTTGACTACAAGAAGGAGCTGGCGGACGCCGAAGTGGAGGATGCGGCATCGGAGCACAGCGGTGCACAAGCAATGGCAGCAGACGCGGAGGACTCCGATGATGATCAAGTTGATGAGGAGATCCACCGAAAGGATCCGGTGGATGAGGCACAAAGGGTGTCCAGGCATGCACTCCCGGCGGAGTACATATCGGGTGTTGGTGGAAAAGTCATTGGACATGCCTCCCGTCCTGCTGATGTTTCACAGGAGTGGAAGAGATCCTCAAGAAGCCATCTGGTCGATGATTCACCGGAGTGTGCAAAGTCGGGGGGATTGCAGCAGAGCAATGATGCGCCACCAGACTGCCGCGCCGCATCAGGAGGCAGCGAAAAGCGGGGAAGCGCTTTGACTCGAACACCGGTCAATGGATCGGCATGACGCGATGCATGCTCGTAGCATGAATGAAGCCAAAAACTATGCAAGAGGAACTTGCGCGTCCCGAAGGGGATCAATGGGACGTAGCCATCAAAGTGGAGCTGGCGTCCATCAAGCCAAATGACACGTGGGAGCTGGTTGACAGGCCAACAGTTGCCAAGGTCATCGGCTCAAAGTGTGTGTTCAAGACTAAGTTCACAAAGGAAGGTGTAGTTGACAAATACAAGGCGTGGCTGGTTGCAAAGAGATACACGCAGCATACAGACAAGCACTACAATGAGACTATTTTCCTGTCGCCAAGTTCACAAGCATCCGGGCAATTTTTGTAGTGGTAGCCACGAAGGACATGGAGCTCCACCAAATAGATGTAAAGAAGGCCTTCCTCAACGACATCATAGACAATGATATCTATACGGAGGTGTCAGAAAGGGTGGAGCCACCAAAGGGTAAGGTGTGCAAGCTGCAGAAGTCCTTGTATGGCCTAAAACAATCACCCCGATGCTGGTACAAACAAATGGACAACTTCATAGTGCAACTCGGTTTCAAGCGCTGAGAGTCCGATCACAGCGTGTACGTGTGGCATGACAAACAGCTCCATTGGATTGTTGCACTCTACGTGGATGACTTGATTTTGTGCTCGACGGACCTGCCGAGCCTCCAATGGCTAAGAGAGCAGCTAAGATCAGATTCCAGATGTCAAACATGGGGGAGCTAGAGTACTACCTTGGGGTGAGCATCACGTGGAACACAAGGGCACGCATGCTTGAGCTGGCGCAGGCCAAATACGTGGTTGAGGTGCTGAAGTGGTACGGTATGGAGGACGACAAACCAGTTGGCAGTCCGGTCTCCACGGCCTGTGAACTGAGTGCGGCAATGGCGCCACAAACAAAAGAAGAGCGGGAGGATATGACAGGATGTCTTACTAATTGGTGGTGAGCAGCCTCGTGCACGCCATGGTGATGACACAACCAGAATTAGCCTGTGCGGTGGGCCAAGTGATCAGGTATGTGGCTGATCTAGGGCCAATACACTGGAAGGAGTTCAAGTGCATCCTCAACTACATGCAGGTGACGCGACACGTGTGGCTGAGGTTTGACGGCAAAGGGCGGTCTGACCCTTTGCGTCTGGTCTGCTACACGGATGCAGACTACGCTTGGGATGTGGACAAGTGGAAGTCCACATCCGCCTACATGTTCTTCCTCGCTGTTGTAGCGGTCTCATGACGCAGCAGACAGCAGGACTGTGTCGCCACCTCCATAATAGATTCGGAGTACATCGCGTTGGCCGAAGCAGTCAAGAAGGCGGTGTGGCTTTGCAGGTTTCTTGGGGAGCTGGGCGTGCCGCAGCAAGAGCCAACATTGGTGCAGGAGGACAACACTGGTGCTATCTTGCTGACCAACAACCCGACTGAGCACGGGAGGACGAAGCACATTGACGTGCATTACCATTACGCATGAGACATGGTGGAGAAGGGACAGGTGGTGCTGCAGCACTGCAGCACGTGTCACATGCTTGCAAATTGCCTGACCCAAGCGCAACCAGTGGATCGTCACGTGATGAGCGTGGCCAGACATGGGATGACCAGCTGTGAAGGGCTGGAGGGTGCAGCGGAAGATGAGTGAGAGCAAGCAGGAGTAGCGGGCATGAAAGATGCAAGGGGGAGAATGTTGTATTTTTCCCTTTAGCATGCCTGGGTACAGTGTTGGAAGGCTTCAACAAGAAGCTTAAGGGGGGAAATCCTTGTACTTTACTCTAGCTACCTAGATAAAGCTCCAAATCCAGATTGTATCTGAAATTTGACGAGTTGCTGAATCCGGTGTACACTTGAATCGCTGACATCGGATAAGTAACAAGGGCGATATGAGCTTCCAAAGTTGGGATGTGCATGACGGCTCGAGGAGTTAGCTGTGATTCAACTGCTGGTGGAAAATACATCTGGAGACTTATCCCTGGAAGACTGCGGAGTCGTTCTGGGGGATAATCCACTGAAAGTCAGAAATACAGGTTGTTACTGAGGGACTTAGCCGAAATCCTGGCTCTGAGTCAGAAACTCAGTAGTATAGTTTGTTACTCAAGGACAGTCAGTATTCGGACTGCAGGTCCGCGGACAGGTTTCGAACCACGTCCATCCCCATCACCAAAATCGATGATTAACTCATCAAAACGTACCCCAAAAGAACAGGGCACACCACCACTACGTGTAGGGGCATCTGCGCATCCAAAAGGGCACTTGACATGCAAGGGCGCTTCGGCGGGCGGGCAGCATGCGTGCCACTAACTGAGTGGCTTGATTGGTGTGCCACGCTTCCTCCAACGTAGCGAGAGCTAAGGTTAACCAAATTGCATGCAGTTTAGTGTGTTGGAAATATTGAGACTAGCCCTACAACTCGTCAGTTCATATCCATGTCCAAAAAGTAACAAAAAAATCCATTATTCCCCTTGCAAAAGTTACTTTCTCACAACTATTTCTAAATCCCACACACATAGCATGAGGCGACCAGAAAGCTCACGCTTAGACTAAAATCTCGCACAAAAATAGCCGTCAACTAAGAAGACCCATTGGGCCATGTTGGAACTGCCACCACACACTTTCTGACACATCTTCATGGGACCGAGCATAATAACAAAGACATGGCATTGTTAAGCTCGTGAGATGTACAGATTATAGAAACTTTCCATGTAGAGTTCTATGAACAGTGCTTCACTCCACACGAATGTACTGTAAAGCAGTGTGGTACCTTTCAGCACACACATCAAGTCAACCGTCCGGCATCCAGTCCATCTACCAAATTGCACCTTTCGCAAGATCGAGGTGATATGGAAGCCACCCTATCCCCTCCAAGGTGTCTGCATTTGACTGTACCTCAATCTCTACCACAGTCTCATTGGCTGCAGTCCTTAAACATCATGCCTGGGATGAGTAAGAATGTCACACATCCAACAGTATCACCAGAACCATCAGCACTATCAAAAACACCAACACCTTCTGCACCATCAGCTGCACCATAACCTCTAGCCTCTATGCACACTACTCCACTCCTCGGCAGCATCTGATGGAAACTGGGGCAGCGCTCATGGAGGTGATCAGGCTCACTAAGATCCTCCTAGGCAGGACCAACTGTTTGTGAGAGGGAGTTGCAGGTTGCACAGACAGAAATTACGGAAGCAAATGTAGGTTTGCAGAGGATGTGAATGTCTGAATCGACTCTTGAGTGGGATATTATATTGTCACAGATTTCTAACAAACCCTTGTATGCCTCATTTGGCCTAGGGAGCACTGAGATACACTCTGTCAAAGTCTGCCCTCTAGCACACTCTCCTAGCCTAGCGGGATGAGCGGCAGTCACCTTGTCACACATAAGAATTATGTCTCACACGCCTTGACTGACCAACAATCGTGGTCTGCACCTTCCTTGAAGTCTCTTGGAGGTCCTCCAGCCTGCTTTTTTCCTTGAAGGCTGCTCTCAGCCGTCCTGGCCAATAATCCTGCCGCCTTTTAAGCTCAAAGTGCTCAGGTCGTCACTTGAACCCAACCCATGATCTCCAAACTTTGGAAATCCATGTCTCACACTGGCACCCTAATATCCATCATTCTCCCACTGTAACGAATTGGACAGAATCCTTGGCCGACTAGGCCAAAACCGTGGTGTTTGAGGGTCTTCGACCCTCAAGCCATCCTGACTCACCGCCCACAGTCCCAGGTGACCCTGCTCGAGCCACGTGGCTCCTTCAACCGGTCGGCGTGGCACTGCCACGCTATACTCCTCCTTACTAGGAGTGAGAGCCGCCTCGGCATCTCTGGTAATCCCGACGTGGGATTCGAGTTTGGAGTTCTGATACCAATGTCACGGATTGGACGGAATCCTTGGCCGACTAGGCCAAAACCGCGGTGCTTGAGGGTCTCCGACCCTCAAGCCATTCTGTCTCACCGCCCACAGTCCTAGGTGACCTGCTCGAGCCACGTGGCTCCTTTGACCGGTCGGCATGGCACTGCCACGCTACACCCACTTTGCAAGAATAAAAATCACACATGTCTGCACTGTCCCCTCAGCTGCTGAAAGCGGTGCGCTACTAGCGGCCTGGTCAGGAAGTCTGCCAACATCATGCTTGAAGGGCAGAACTTGATCTACACCACATGCTTTGCCACAAACTCACGGATGAAGTGGTATCGCAGGTCGATGTGCTTGGTGCGGGTGTGAAACTCTGTGTTCTTGGTCAGAGCAATGGCGCTCATGTTATCACAGTAGATGGTGGTGGCTGTGGTCTGCTACTGTCCAAGGCTTGCCAGCAGATCACGCAGCCATATGACTTCCTTTGTTGCTTCACTCAGGGCGATGTACTCTGCTTCGGTGGAGGAGAGGGCGACACACTCTTGCTTCTTACTCCTCCAACTGATTGCACCTCCCCTGAGCACAAACACGAAACCGCTGGTCGACCTCCTTGTGTCTAGGTCACCTCCTTAAGCTGCATCGTTGTAGCTAATGAGGATGGGGCTGCTGTTGCCATTGAAGGTGAGGCAAAGGCTGCTGCTGCTGTCGAGGTAGCGCAGCACGCGCTTGACTGCCTCCCAATTCGGCACACCCGGATTTGCACAAAACTTGCTTAGAACTCCCACTGCTTGGCTGATGTCAAGGCGCGTGCCAACTCCTGCGTACATGAGGCTCCCAACCGCTGCTTGGTACAGCACTGCTTCCATGCAGCTGCTCTCTTGCATGCCATGGGGAGTCTGCGTCACGCTCAGATTCACTTCCACTTCCAGTGGTGTTGGGGCCTTGCGCGTTCCTGCCATGTTGAAGCGCTTGACGATGTCGCTCACGTACGTGCTCTGCGACAACTCCAACGTCTGCTGCTACCGGTCGCACTCTACCTGAAGGCCAAGGTAGTAACTGTGCTCTCCCATGTCTTTCATGTCGGACCTGGTAGCAAGGGACAGCTTCACATTGTCCAAACGAGACTTGGAGTCAGATGCAATGAGCAGATCATCAACATAGAGCAAGATGATGATTTTTCTTGTCTCTTGCGTGCGCCCATAGACAGCATGGTCAGCTTTGTCAGGAGGATCCGTGTGGTACAGTCCCGACGTTTGTCTCATCGTCTCTTGGTGGTTTACGTCTTCTGTTGGTGGGCTTCCGCTTGTCCTCATTGCCAGAGGAGTCTATATCCATGTAGCAGACTAGACACAAAGGATCCGAACGCCCATTGCCGTCAAACCTCAGGCATGCATGCCGCGTTGCCTGCAGGTAGTGGAGGATGCGCTTGACCGCCTTCCATTGTAGGGGCCCTGGATCAGCCACATACTTGCTTAATTGGTCCACCATGAAGGCCAAGTCTGGTTGAGTCCCCACCATGGCGTACATGAGGCTACCCACTACTGATTGGTAGGGCACCCTTGCCATATCCTCCAGCTCTTCTTTTGTTTACGGTACCATTGCTGCACTTAGTTCACAGGTTGTGGAGACCAGACTGCCAACTGGTTTGTAGTCTTCCATGCTGTTTTGCAAGCACCTTGGCCATACATTTGTCCTGTCCCAGCTAAAGTGTGTCCGACCTCTGGTTCCGTGTGATGCTCACTCCGAGGTAGTACTCTAGCTCCCCCATGTCTGACATCTAGAATCTGCTGCTCAGCTGCTTTTTTGGCCGCTGTGGGCTCGGTAGGTCCATTGAGCAGAAAATAAGGTTATCCACGTAGCCTGCGATGATCCGATGGATCTACTTTTTGTGTCACATGTACACACTACGATCCGACTCAGAGCTCTACAAGGCGAGTTGTGCCATGAAGCTGTCCATCTGTTGGTACCAGCATCTGGGCAATTTATTTAATCCATACAAGGACTTATGAGGCTTGCACACCTTGCCCTCTGGCGCCTCCTCCCCCTCTAGCACCTCCATGTAGATCTCTTTGTCTTTGTTGATGTTGAGGAAGGCCATCTCGCCGTCCATTTGGTGGAGCTCCATGTCCTTTGCGGCTTCCACCGCAAGGATCACCCGCATCCTTGTGAAATTGGCAATGGGAGAAAACATTTCATTATTGTGCTCGTCCTTCTGCTATGCACATTCCTTTGCCACCAGCCGCGCTTTGTATTTTTCAACCACATCTTTCTTTGTGAACTTGGTGTGAAAGACCCACTTTGAGCCGATGCCCTTGGAAGTTTTTGGCCTGTCAACCAGCTCCCACATGTCATTCTCCGTGATGGAATCCAGCACCGATTTGATGGTTGCATCCCATTGATCCCCTTCAAACCGTGCAAGTGCCTCTTGCACGGTTTTCAGCTCCTTTGATGCAACCAGCATGCACCGCGTCATGCGGATCCATCGACCGGTGCTTGCTTCAAAGCACTTCTCCGCTCTCCGCTGCCTCCCGCTGCAGCACAGCAGTTTTGGTGGTGTCTTGTTTCTCTGCTGAAATCCCTCGGACTGTGCATGCTTTGGTTAATCATCAACCAGACGGCTCCCCCAGGATCTCTCCCGCTCCGGCGAAACATCACCCAAACCGACAGCGCGTCCAGTGGATTTTCCTTCGATGTCCGATGCGTACTCTGTCAAAGAGTGTGTGCCTTGGCACCCTTTGTGCCTCATTCACCGGATCCTTTCGGTGGATCTCCTCGTCAACTTGATCGTCATCAGAGTCCTCCGGGTTGGCTGCCACCACTGGTGCACCGTCGCGCTCTGATGTTGCATCCTCAAATTTGGCGTCCACCGGCTCCTTCTCATAGTCAATGAGCTGGAACCACTACCTCGTCTTTGGAGAGTTCACCATGCCCACGTCGTTGCTGTTGATGTAGCTCTGCTGCTCATCGACTTAATGTCTCAACTGCGGATTACCTCCTCCTTGCGCATGTCGTAAAGCCGGTATGCTTTATGCGGGCTCTCATAGGCAAGGAAGACATACGACTTTGCCCGCAGCTCTAGCTTGCTATTATGTCATTGAGCAGCCTGCACCATCGCATGCAACTTGCACCTGAACACTTTCAAGTGTGCTCCACTTGGCTTGCGCCTGCTCCAAACCTCTTGCAACATCTTCCAATCACTCTTTCCCTTGAACATCGCTGTTAGGATAAGGTTGATGGTGTTGCTCGCCATACGCACAGCTTCTGCCCAGATGCTTCACCGAAATTATGCACCCACCAGCATGCCATGTTTAGCAGTGTCTGGTTCACCAGCTCTACCATGCCATTAGACTGATGCGAATATAGCATGGTTTGTTTCCATTTTATGCCCCATTGCTTCATCCACCCGCTATAGCCCGCGTACTATCCTCCATTGTCGCTGCATAGAACTCTGACCTTCTAGTCAATTTGCATCTCCACACGGCGACATACTCCTTCAGCTGGTCCTGGAGCTCGTCTTTTTGCTTAATGAAGTATAAATAGAGTTTTCTACTGTCTTCATCAATGAAGGTCATGAAATAAGACACACCGTTCTTTGACGTTGTATTGAATGGTCTGCATACGCCGCTATGTCTGACCTCCAACATGTCCGAGGTACGATTCACATTCTCATTGAATGGTTTGCACCGCGCCTTGCCCAAAATGCATAGCTCGCACTTTTGTACGTTGTTGCACCTGTTGCCTCTTCTACACCATCAAGAACAAGGACGTGTACCGGCTTTCACTTCACCATCTCCTTCACGACTATGTGTGAGGGATGCCCGAGTCGTCAGTCCCCGAGCTCCAGATCAGCTCCTCCTCTGACCAGGTTGACAGTGCGCTCCTGCAAGCCTGCTAAATCTGTTTCCATAGGGATCACCTTGGTCTCCACGATGTAGAGGCCTCCCTCGTACTTAGCCACCAGCACGGTCTTGCCGCTTCCCTCCTTCCACACGAAGGCCCCCTTTCTCCTGAAGAGCACCTCGTACCCCTTGTCCATCGAGCAGCTGACACTTAGAATTTCAACCAAGCCATATACGTGCTGCATGTCCTTGATGATGCGCTACACCCTCTTCCCACCAACCACCACCTCCACGTCTACGTCTTCTTGGCCAGCCGCCGGCTCAACCTCGTTGTTCGCGACCACCATGGACTTCCTGGACTTGGTGTAGTTGATGAACCCAGCCTTCTAAACTGGGGTGTTCTCCTTCACTCTGGAGTCAAGGCATCGCCGGGTCGCCTTCTTGAGGTAGTGGTTTTGAGTGCCTTTGAGGAGCGCCTTCTTGCCTAAGGCATCCGTGTTACCAACCTTTACCTCCTTGTTGTAATTGCAGGTCCAGTGGCCCTCCATGCCGCAGTTGCGACATGCACCCTTCTTGGCCCCCTTCTTGCCCATGCCATGTCCGTTAACTACCTTTCCCCTACTTCTGCCACCACATGTTTTGGTGAAAAGGGCTGATGAGGAAGACAAGCATGTGCCCCAGCTCCGTCGTTGTACCTCATTGCAGATGTACTATACGATCGCGCGGACCATATTTACAACCTAACTATAATAGAAATGAAAAACCTCGACGCGAGGTGCGGCTGATTTTTCCCGAATTTCGGTCGTGCCTGTCGATTGCTGTGAAAGTGTTTGTTCGCACAATTGGGTAGCATCAAAGGGTACCTTGAATTTCACCCTCGCACTTAATTGCATCATTCCTTGGCCACGGCTAGTATCGTCGCAAGAATTTGGTCGCGACAGGTGGAAGAGCGTTGCGAGAAGTTTCCCTACTTCATCGGTATTTTTTTCTCAAACGTTTTGAAGCTCTTCGCCAGTTTGTCAAGCGAGTACGAGGGCACATTAGGAAGTGAGGGGGTGTGTAGTTGCAATGCTGATGAATGCAGCACGATGGAAGAAACTCTATTGCGACTTCTACAAATGCTAAACTACAAAAACTATGTCATCCCCTATCACTAGCGTTTGCACCGTTGGCGAGTCAAGATTTCATGCGATCAAAATATTTTCATCGAGCAACTGTTCAAGTGCAACATCAAAACAAAGAAGCGATGTTTGTGATTTTGAGTTTTTGAGACCGATTTTCGGCAGTGATGCCATGCTTCACGTCAATCGCCCCAGAACATGTATGTTGCATCTCATTGCAATGTGACGCGAGCTTCAATTGAACTTTTACGTAAAATAAACGGCCCTATCATTCCATCGCTTGACGAAGCCGCATAGGATGTGCGAGTTTCATCACTCCCTGCATTTCTTTCTAGACTCTGATTTTCCACAAGCTTACAACTGTCCTGCTCAGAAAGCCTCTACTAAAAAATATACAGCACATTGGCTGCTAATGCGATTGAGGAATGCGCGGTCAAAACAACATACTCGTTGCTGCAAGGTTCACTGCAGATTTTGGCGAAAACAACCAACTGTACGAAAATGACATCAATGTGATCCAAACATCTCTATTTCTGTAGCAAGCCGTGGTTTCATCGTGATGTTTACATCGCAGTTTAATCTCCAATGCAACTGCACACCCTCTGAGATTTATCGAAGGTAGATTCGGAAACTTCATCGAGTGCTGGTCGCGTGGTGGCCGGCAGGTAGGCCCGGTGGCATAGGAAACCCGTCGTTAGTTCTGGAGAACTAGCGACGGATCTGGAATCATCTCCACCGTCGCCTGTTCGCATGCGGATCGTGCGGCTGAAACAGGCGTGGTCGCCAGAAGGATTAAACGCAAAATGTCATCAAAATTCCTTGCCAGGCTCCCACCGTTGGGTTTCCACTTCCCCTCTGCACAAAACTGCTCTTGGCAGGCCTCCATGAAACTTATTCTGGTGACAAGTTTAAGTGGTTTACACGATGGATTTCCAAAATCAATCACAAAGCTGACATCTGACTAGAATATCATATGGACGAACTCGTCCAAACCCGTGCCAAAAAGGCTAAAGTAGCGGCGAATCCGTTTCCGAAGTAAAAAATTGTCGCCAACATCCATGTTCACTACGTTGCCTGATGCAAAAATTTGTTATGCCAAACGTCCACTTTCGTGACGTCAGCAGCCGCGGCCCTTCTGTCCAAAGTGGCCTCAGTGTGCTGTCGGTCAAAGCGCAGAGTGAGTAAACAAGGTTCCCGTTCACTACGTTCCCTGATGCGAACATTCGTTTTTGCGACCATCACAAGCAAGAAAACAGCCAAGAACTCATCCACGTTAGGATACCACGACCAAGTGTAGAAAAGTTGGCCCCTTAACCCACGTCACCAGTCGCCATAACCCTAAACCATGCAAAAAAGAATTTGAAGAATCATTCATGTGTTGGAAATATTTTTTATTTATACAAATATATATGCATGAAAACATTTATGAACATAAACAATATTTTTCCTACATATATCAATATGAAAATAATATGGTGAAGTTAATGGTGAAAGTTTGGTAATTAAATATATATATATGAATACACATATACATAAAATTACAAATAAGGATATAGATAAAGATATAAATGTAGATATACAAATACATATAGATATAGATATAGATATAGATATAGATATAGATATAGATATAGATATAGATATAGATATAGATATAGATATAGATATAGATATAGATATAGATATAGATATAGGTATAGATATAGATATAGATATAGATATAGATATAGATA
>SZWC01007929.1:21789-55120 GCA_023375785.1 Penium margaritaceum
CCCCCCCCCCCCCCCCCCCCCCGCCTCCACCATTCCCTGCCCCTCTCCCTACACCAATCCTCTTCTCTTCTTTTCTCTCCCTACCCTCTCCCCTCTCATGTTGAACACAAATGCATTGGGCTGCTCTCTTTCCTCCTAAGCTGCTAGATTTCTGCATCTTTCCGCATACTGTGAGGCATGCATGCATGCTGCCCAGTTTTCTTGCTGCTAGCCAGCACTCCATGCTCCTTCATGTGCTTCATACTTCGCACCAATTTGAATTCGATACATGCTGCTGTTGAGCTGCATTCAATTGGTCCAGAGGTCCTGTAGCCAACAGCTATGTCCCATGCGATTCCACTTCTCAACAGTTCAGAATCCTACTCCAAAGCTTTGGCTACAAACGCAGCCAACACACATCTTGCACTCCTGCTTCTTCTTCCTCTTCTCTTGGCTTTCCAATTCGCACGCATTGCAGGACAGGAGCTCCAGCAGCATGTGCAGGAAAGTGTGTGCTGGTGTTCCAGTCTCAGACCTGCGGTGTTTACCCAATCCAGAGGCTGGGGTCGTTCAACATCACCTACCAGTACCTCGAACCCAACAAGAGAGTGTGCATTGTTGGATAGCCTCATCCTCTCCCTTAACTGTTCCAAGATCGAGTCAGGGTGGCTCATAAGCTTCTCGATTTGAAACAAGTCGATGGGTCTCCCTTTTTTTGCCCCCAACACCCCGCATCCCCCGCCACCCCCAAGAGGGGGGCAGGGGGGGGGGGGGGGGGGGGGGGGGGGGGGGAAGATACATGGAAGCTTCCTAGCAACACAACCGTTGACTAGGCGTTAGTGCCTGGTCAGACAGTGACGGCAGTCACAAGTCGTGTACACACTGGCAAGGGTCTGGCTAGGAGACACAAGGTAATGTGTCAGAATGTTTTAATAGCATTTGTAGAGACAAATAACAAATGACAGGTCCATGGCATATGTACATGTCGTAGCACATGGCGGTTGTCGCACGCGATAGTGTAAGATTTGTCTTAAACCCGGCCCCAAAACCACTGTTTTGACTGTAACTCTGCGCAGATATACAAGAACGCTACGCCCTCTAAACCCTTAACATGCAAAATCAAGAGCCGGACGCTACGACTGGTCGTATGCATTCTGCATGAAGCGGCAGACACATGATACAAAAACGTGCAAATCGGGCCTACGGCCAGTCCACCAATAAACTCTTGTGTGGTGCAGAAAAATTGCAGGAGGTCCCGAGTAATGTCAAGAGCTAAGGAACGGACGTTAGTCAGCTCCAGGATAGTAGTCCGCCACCGCAAGACGCACTGGTGCCTCCAAGGTCCGCATCAGTGATCTGCACGAGTATGGACACGGCTGAGGGATCACAGTAAACTGTACAGGTCGACAGGGACGTCACAAATCACAACACTCCCCCATGACCCGATGGTACGCATGTCCATACATGTGCAACACTGAGACGAGAACAAAAACAAGTGCAACGACAAATGTGACACGGACACGAACACACGCCACACTCAACCACTGTCAGGCAAGGGGAGAAATCCAACAGAACGAATGGCCACCAAGAACTTTCCGCGTGCTAGTGCCTTCGTCAAGAAATTAGCACGCTGCATATCAGTGCCAACCCAAAAAACTGAGATCACGTATCGCTCTACCAGATCACGCACGAAGTGGTGCTCAACCGCACCACTTCGTGCTTCATGCGAGCATGAAAGACACTAGAGTTCTACGCAATGGCAAGAGCACTCTGGTTGTTACAGCGAAGCACAATGGCGAGTACTGACTGGCCAAGCTCATGGAACAGGCGCTGTAGCCATACCGCCTCAACAGCCCCTCCACCCAGAGCAACGTACTCTGCCTCCGATGAGCTACGTGCAATTCAACCCTGCTTCCCGCTGTGTCCAAGCGCAGCGGGAACACGTAGCCGGTGTGACTGCGTCCATTTGGGCTCCAGGCCCAGTCGCCGTCGGTGTAGCCGTCGAGAACCACCGAACACTGCCGGCAAAAACAGAGTCCAAGGTACGGCGTGGAAACCACATACCGCACCACTCGCACAGCCACCTGGAGCGCTCTAGCACGTGGAGTCTGCGAAAACTGTGCAACGAGGTTGATGGCAAAGCGATGTCGGGGCGTGTGGTAGTGGCCAGGTACGTCAAAGATCCGATGAGGCAGAGGTACAACGTCACATCCATTGTCTCCCCCAGCTATGTGGGATCGTCAACCTCCAGGACATCCTGCCGGTCAGGTGTAGGAGGCGTGGAAGCCGTGGGCACTGCGCTGAGAAGGTCGCTGAAGCGCTTTCCCACAACACGTGCGCATCGGGCCTCATGCAGTAGTAGAGTACGACGTCTGCGGTCTCGTACGATCTCCATGCCAAGGAACACCACTACAGGACCAAGGTCCTTCATCCTATAGGCAGTCTTGAGGATAACCTTGGCCTCCTTCACGGCCTCCATTGAAGGAGACGCGATCAGAAGGTCGTCCACATAGACCAGGATGGTGGTGAATCGCACAGGCGTCCATCGGATGAAGAGAGAAGGATCTGCCTCGCTCTGTACATATCCCACACGAGTTATTGTGCCAGTGATCTCCTGGTTCCAACACCAAAGAGACTGCTTGAAGCCGTACAAAAACTTGCGCAAGCGCCAGACCTTGTCACCGTCCTCAAAGCCGGGTGGCAGAGCCACGTAAATCTCCTCATCGAGAGAGACATGGAGGAATGCATTGTTCACATCCATCTGGTGCAGTTCCAAGTCATGCTTAGCCACTACATCGAATAGAGCTCGAGCTGAAGTCATGCGGCCGACAGGGACGAATGTGTCAGTGTAATCGACTCCCTCAATGTGAGAGTACCCCTTGACGACCAAGCGGGCCTTGTAGCGTTCCAGTGAGCCATCCGGCTTCACCTTCTTGCGAAAGACGCACTTGACCTGAATAGCCTTCCTCCCAGGTGGAAGGTCGACTAGCTCGTAAAACTCCATGCTCTCGGATGGCGCGGAGCTCATCCTCGCAAGCAGCACGCCAAGCGTCAGCATCCTGTGATGAGAGAGCTTCCCTCAGTGTGCCCGAGTCAGGCGCCATAGAGGGAGAACTTTGCGTGGCAAGAGCGCATGCCTCAGTCCTCGGTCTAATGACCACTAGATCGGCTGCTGCATCACAAGCGATATGAAGCTCGCAAGTGACGAGGTCGTACCCTACGGTACACGTTGGATGTACCTCTGCCTGCTCAGTGCGGACACTCAGGCCTAGGACCTTTGTGCCGGGATCACCAATCACGATGTTGCGAGTAGAGCGTGCGGGACCAGACACTCTCTGAACTTTGGAGTCCAATGGGAGAAGGCGGTCGCCATGTTCACGGGAGTAACCTGGGCTCGAGGGGCACACTTGAGGCTCAAGAACGGGCACAATCGCAGCTAGGGAAGGCTGAGGCAAGGGAGCTGGTCATGCCCTGCGAGGAGATGCAGGTGTGGGAGACACGAGGCTCGGTCTGGCAGTAGGAGCACGTGAGGCAGGTCCACGCACAGAGGCAGGGGTGCCGGCGCACACAGGTACGATCTCAGGAGTACGCACAGGTACAGGATCATGGGTACCTGTGGGGCGTAAAGGGGCAGGGGTAGAAGCAGGCCGTGCCGGAGACATCACTGAACCGACAGCAATAATCGCTGGGTCATCAAGCACCGGAGAAGTTGAGGGAGCTCAAACGGACACATCAGCCTGGTGATCGGTGCTCGCAGGCGTAGACTCTGTCCAGAAACCTCACACGTGGGAACATGTGTGACGGGCAGCGGCGTGATCGAAGTCAGATCACGGTAGGTGAGGGACTCAAAGAAGAGCGCGTCGCGGGACTCGACAATGGAGTGACAAGTAGGGTTCCAGAAACGCCATGCCTTCGACCGCGGGGAAGTACCGACGAAGGCACACAAGCGACCCCGTGGTGAAACCTTGGACCCATGCTGGTCCTCAGTGTTCCACACACAAGCCAAGGATCCCCATACGCGAGCGAGGCGCAAGTCAGCACGGTGGCCGAACCAGAGCTCATACGGTGTGATGTGGTCCGGAAGAGGACCGTGCTGGAGGCGGTTCCAGACCCAGGTCATGTACGCGAAGCCTTTATAAACGAAGGACTCCGGGAGACCGCACTCAGACCGCATAGTGCGAACCGCATCCTCTATGGTGCGGTTCCAGCGCTCAGAAACACCGTTCTGCTGAGGGGTAGCAGGAGCGGAGAACTGGTGAAAAATCCCGTGCTCGGCGAAGAAGCTATCCATCT
The DNA here is from genome assembly GCA_023375785.1 of Penium margaritaceum. Lineage (NCBI taxonomy): Eukaryota > Viridiplantae > Streptophyta > Zygnematophyceae > Desmidiales > Peniaceae > Penium > Penium margaritaceum. Next base: position 26,062 of record SZWC01007929.1, read on the forward strand.
CGCCAAGGAACTCGTCGCCGCGATCCGAGCGGAAGGTGTGTAGCGTGTGACGAGACTGACGCTCAGCAATCACTAGCCAGAGACGAACCGCGAAAGCGGCATCACTCTTCTGGCACACGCTATAGACCCACCGCATCCGGGTGAAGTCATGAGTCAGGGTCAGGACGTATCAACCCCGATCAGACAGAGACTCGACAAGTAGGGGACCAAGAAGGTCCGAATGAACTAACTCGAGAGGGCGAAGTGCGAGTGAACGCGAGTCAGGGTAGGTGCAACGATGCATCTTACCCTGACCGCAAAAGAGGCTGTCGGTCTTGGGCGGCTTCTCAAAAGAAACCGCGTCAAGACCGAGGGTGGGCTGTGTTTGAATCAGCTTTGACACATTGTCGGAACCTACATGACATAGGCGGCGATGAAGTAATCGTTGGTACTCAGGAGACAGAACACCAGTGACCAAAACATGAGCGGAAGGGGAGGGGGAGCAAGGAGCACAAGTTCGAGAGACACGATACAGCTCATCCACAACAGAGGCACGGAGGACAACGCTACGAGTGTCAAAAGCAGTCACAGTCGCGGACTCTGCAGTGTGCTCCACAAACAGTCCCATGAGTGTGCAAGCACGTACAGAAAGCAAGCTGAGCTCAAGGTGAGGCACAAATAGCACCTCGAAAAGATACAGGGGGCCAGACGGACCATCGAAACGGACGACCCCAACACCCTGGACTGGCAAGGACTGACCAGAGCCTATGCGGACAGAACGAACAGATGCAACAAGTCCGAGAACAACGAAATCACTAGGATGACAGGTCATGTGATGAGTCGCATCGGAATCGATGATCCAAGTGCCACCAGGATCACGACTAGAGGACGTCACTGTACAATGGGCAATGGAACTCCCGGCCTCGGACGGACGCTCGGTAGCAGGTGGGGAGGAACGAAGAAGGGCACAAAGGTGAGACTCATGAATCCAGTCTGTACAGTCAGGCCCATCGTCATCACATGTCGACTGTCCCCCCCCATAGAAGTCATCCCGAGCCACAAGAACAAACAAACAGACAGTCTGTGAACCACCCGGCTGTGACAACACACACACACACACCTCCGTAAAAGCGAAGAGCCAGAAGGTGTCGGACCTCGGCGATGGTGCGGTCACGTGGGTCTGGATCGCCTCTGGTCACTGGTGGCGAAGCGGGCATTGCTGCGGTTGTGGTCAACACACACGCGGAGGATGTGCTGCTCGACGTAGACCGTAGTGCATGCGCAACCTGGAGCCCATGAGTAATCTGTGCCCAGTCGAGCGGCTGCTGGCACTCGGTGTAGCGATGGGCGCCTCCACAGTTGTAGCAATTAACAGAGCGTCCACTACTACCGCCTGATGACGACTGTTGCTGCGGCTGTTGCTGGCCCGAGCCACGCATCCGTCGCCCCTTCTTCCCCTGTGCCGCTGCCCCGATAACTTGTGTCTGAGTCGGTGTAATCGAGGCAGAAGGGGAGGAAGAGGACGAGACAGAGGATGGAGAAGGAGTCTACAGGAGGAGCGTCGATGGTGATGCAATGACTGTTGTAGCAATGGAGGTCTCTTGATGAGCCACAGCTACCTCACGGGCGGAAGTCACCTGAGGGAAAGCTAGTGCGCCCAAGGAAGAAGCTACAATGAGGCTAAAAAAGGCTCGAGCACGGCATCGTTGTACCGCGTGAAGATATCTGTGTGCTCAAGGCAAACCCCAAGCATGATCGTACGGAGCACCCACAGCTGTGTGCCTCCTGCGGTCCCAAGGCGCGTGTAAATGTGCATGGTGCGTTGCCAGTAGTCGGCTGCAGGCTCAGGAGGCCCTTGGCAAAGGGAGTGAAAGGCACGGATGTGCGCGGCGTGGGTGGCGTGCGTCTTTACAGCAAGCAAGGACAATGCTAGGTCCCAGCTCCCGCGTGGATCTGTGTCGGTGCCTGTGCCCGTCTCGTTAAGGAATGAGCGCAGATCGACGACGGTCTTGCGTGACATGGCGTAGAGAAGTCCGCGCATCGCCCTAGTCATTGTCAGCACCTGAGCTTGGTCTGTTGTCTGATACAGACTGTGGTAGTAGGGCCACACGCCCTCTGAAGTGGCACAGACCTGAAAGAGGGTCTCCCAGCAGTCAAAGCCGTCCTCGCTGACATACCGTGGGGGCGGTGTCTCGAAGTCCTTGGGTTGCCCTTCCTATGAAGAGCAACCACAAGCTGAAAAGGACAAGGGAAGGGGAAGACGCTGGGAAGAGGGAAGTCGCTCGGGTGGAGATTAGGTGACAATCAAAACTCCGGAAAACGTGATGTGTGTGGGGGCCGAGAGCTCGTCTGAAGGTGGCGGATACGATCTTGAAGCACACAAATCTCGCGCTTCGGGGAGTCGCCCTCCATGCCACGCATGTCTGGATCCTCGTCCCAAGGATCAAGAGGTGGCGAGTCGGCTCTAGCTCTTGTCTCCGGTGTTAGAGCTGACTGATGTGTAGAGGGTGCGACCCCGGCCGCTCCCTCAAAATTCTTTCGTGGAGTCGTGGAATGTCTTAGAAGAAGCTCGATAAGTGTACGGATGGCGTCAGTCTGCTCCTGCTACAGGCGACGCATCTCGTCGTGTTGGCTCCGCAGGTCCTCAATGGCATACGAACATGGGCTCATGACCCCTGAAGAGGAAGAAGAGGGATCTAGTACCCTCTTCCCCTTCTCGTTGGACTAAGCCATGGTGTCGCTCATTATGGGCCGAGACGTCAACGTGGTCGTATTGCAGAAACTTGGGCGTTTCTCTGGGAGTTGAAACCTTGGCAACTTTTGACCACCCAACCAACATTTTCACGAAGTGCTGACGTCAGCAAGAATTTGCAGACGTCAACAAGACCTATTGACGTCGGCTTGCCTCCCTTTCCTTTTCTTTTCTTCTTTGTTTTTTTTTAACCCTCACGGCTGCTGCGCACACTGGTGGCCGCTCCGCAGCAGCCGCGCGGGAGCTGCACGAAAGCTACGTAGGAGCTTCCACTCGGCTGCTACTTCTGCTGCATCGTCAGCTACAACAACAGCCACGCAGCTACGTGCGGAGCGGACGCCTGGCCACTGTGCGCGCGGTTATGGAAGCAACCACGTGCTGCTCCTGTTGTTGCTACGTAATGCAGTTGCTGAATGCTGCTGCAGCTGCCCCTCATTGTTGCCGCTGCTGCTGCTGCGCTGTTGATGTTACTGATGCTGCTGCTTCACTACTGCTGCTACCGCCGATGCTGTTGGGCTGCTGCTGTGCTGCTGCTGCCTCACGCTGCTGCTATGGTGCTGCCGCTGTGCGTTGCTCCCGCTGCTTTTGCTGCCTCTGTTGCTGTGCTGCCACTTTGCTACATTGCTGCTGATGCTGCCGAATGCTGCTGGCGATTATAGTCTCACGTGGCGTTGGTGAGCGAAGTCGACGGCGGTCTGCTGTCGTCGATGGGTCCCTGTGGATCTGCTGCAGTTGTGGCTCTCACTGTTGCTGCTCTGCTACGTCTCTGTTGCGGAGCTCGGCGAGAACTATCTCACCGCTCTGATATCATTAGAAGACACATTGAATCTTCGTAGCTACACAGCCGCTAACTAGGCGTTAGTGCCTGGTCAGACGGTGTCGACAGTCATAAGTCGTGTACACACCGGCAAGGGTCTAGCTAGGAGACACAAGGCAAAGTGTCAAAATGCTTTAATAGCATTTGCAGAGAGAAATGAAAAATGACAGGTCCATGGCGTAAGTACCTGCCGCAACGCACGGCAGGTGTCGCACGCAGCGGTGCAAGATCTGTCCTAAAATCAGACCAAACACCACTATTTTGGCTGTAACTTTGCACAGACATGTCAGAACGCTATGCCGTCTAAACCTAGACATGCAAAATCAAGAGCCGAATGCTACGACTGGTCACATGCATGCATCCAGCATCAAGGGGTGGACACACAATACAAAAACATGCAAATCGGACCCACCGCCAGTCCACCGATAAACTCCTGTGTGCTGCAGAAAAACTGCAGGAGGTCCCGGATAGCGTCAAAAGCTCTGGAACGGTCGTCAGTCAGCTCCAGGATGGTAGTCCGCCATGAGACGATGCACCGGTGCCTCCAGGGTCCGCATCAGGGATCTGCACGAGTATGGACACGGCCGAGTGGTCACAGTAAACTGTACACGTCGACAGGAACGTCACAAATCACAACAGGGGGGGATGGGTTTCAGGCATGGACAAGTTATTCATGAGTTACTTTGCTAAGATTGGGTGTATCACAAGTTTTTGGGCATATTGGAGTGCTCCACATTCAGATTGGAGGATGAGGGCATGAGGCAAAAATGTTCACAGAAAATTTCGACCATGGTCATGTAGGGTCCCTCCTACTCATGCACGTAAAAGTTCAGCTAATGGTCAATGTGAGCACCCACTCACGCCAAATCATTGTATTCATGTGCGGCCTCCGCACTAACTCAAAACACAAGGGACTGCAAAATGATCGGTGTGCGGTTGACCTGGACACTTGGTGTGGCAGACCTAGTGCGACTTCCTTCCGGCGACCAAATCAAATGCTCCATCTTTGGTGGGGAGCTTAGTTAGCCAAGGGGAATGTTGTTGTGTGGGCTAGCTCCGGTCTCAACGTAAGAGTGGCCTGTTGACTACTGTCCTGCGCAGTGGACTCTGAGACTGCTCTGGGATGATGTAGGATACATCTGTTTGCTAAGTTTCTTGTAGGGCATGTAGGCCGATGATAGATAGCAATGAGAATGTGTGGAAGCTTCCTAGCAATGCAGCCGCTCACTAGGCGTCAGTGCCTTGTCAGCCGGTGACGATAGTCATACATCGTACAGACAACGGTATGAGTCTGGCTAGGAGATACAAGTCAGAGTGTCAGAATGCTTCAACAGCATTTGCACATAGAGAGAGAGAGAGAGAGAGAGAGAGAGAGAGGNCGCTCACTAGGCGTCAGTGCCTTGTCAGCCGGTGACGATAGTCATACATCGTACAGACAACGGTATGAGTCTGGCTAGGAGATACAAGTCAGAGTGTCAGAATGCTTCAACAGCATTTGCACATAGAGAGAGAGAGAGAGAGAGAGAGAGAGAGAGAGAGAGAGAGAGATAGAACAAACAACAGGTCCACAGTATAGATATATGCCGCAGCACATGGCCGGTGTAGCAAGCGATAATGCAAGGTCTGCCCTCAAACTGGCCCAAAAACAGTGTTTTGGCCGTAATTCTTGCGCAGACAAGTCAAAACGCTACGCCGTGTGAACCTAAATCTTTAGGATATCAAGCCGGACACTATGAATGGTCACATGCATGCATCTAGCATCAAACGGTGGACACACAATTCAAAACATGCAAATCGGGCCCACGGCAAGTCCACCAATAAATTCCTGTAGGCTGTAGAAAAGGTGCATGTCCCATATTGCATCCAGGACTCTAGGGCAGTCGTCGGTCAGCTCCAAGGAGGTGGTCCACCACCAGACGACGCACCGGCGCCACCTGGGTCTGCATCAAGGATCTGCACGTGCATGGACACGGCCGAGTGGTCACAATAAGCTATGCACGTCGACGGGCTTGTCATAAATCACAACACTCCCCCATGACCCAATGCTACACATGTCCATACGCCTACAACATTGAAACGAATGCAACAATGAGTGTACAAACAGTCGTGATACAGACATAGGCACACCTCGCACTCAACCACTCTCAGGCAGGGGATGAAGCCCAACAAAACGACTGGCCACCAGAAACTTCCTGCGAGCGAGTCTTTTTGTCAAGAAATCTGCATGCTGCATGTGAGTACCGACCCATATGATGGAGATCACATGTCGCTCCACCAGATCATGCACAAAATGACGCTCAACCGCAATGTGCTTTGTGCGAGCATGGAAAACACCAGAGTTCTCTGCAATGGCAAGAGCACTCTAATTGTCACAGCGAAGCACAATGGCAGGCACTGGCTGACCCAACTCAAGGAATAGGCGCTACAACCACACTGCCTCAGCAGCCCTTGCACCTAGAGCAACAAACTCTCCCTCCAACGAGCTATGTGCAATGCAGCCCTACTTTACGCTGCGCTAGGACAATGTGGTACCACTGAGCAGGAACATGTAGGCAGTGCGGCTGCGTCCATCTGGACTCCAGATCCAGTCGCTGTCAGTTACCACTGAACAATGCCGGCGAAAGCAGAGTCCAAAGTATGGTGCGCAGACCACGTATTACACCACTTGTACAGCCACATGAAGAGCTCTAGCATGTGGAGCTTGTGAGAACTATGGAAGGAGGACAACGGAAAAAGCGATGTTGGGGCGTGTGGTAGTGGCCAGGTACATGAAAGATCCAAAAAGATGGAGGTAGAAGGTCACATCCACTATCTCCCCTAGGTGTGTGGGATCGTCCACCTTTAGGGCATCCCTCCCGTCATGTGTGAGAGGTGTGGAGGCCGTGGGTAATGCGCCAAGAAGGTCACTGAAGTGCTCCCCCACAACATATGCATATCAGGCCTAATGTAGCGGAAGCATCCAACGTCTGCGGTCTCGCACGATCTCCATACGAACAAACACCGCTGCCGGACCAAGATCCTTCATCCTACAGGCAGTCTTGAGGACTGCCTTGGCCTCCTTTACGGCGTCCATGGAGGGAGAAGCAATCAGAAGGTTGTCCACATAGACCAGGATGGTGGTGAAACATTCAGGCGACCGTCGAAGAAAAAAGAGAGGGTCTGCCTCGCTCTGTACATATCCCGCACGAGTCAGAGTACCTGTAATCTCTTGGTTCCAGCACCGAGGAGATTGCTTGAGTCCATACAAGGACTTGCGCAAGCACTAGAACTTGTCACCATCCTCAAAGCCCGGTGGCTAGGCCACGTAAATCTCCTCATCCAGAGAGCCATGGAGGAACACATTTTTCACATCCATCTGGTGCAGTTCCTAGTCATGCTGAGCCACCACACCAAATAAAGCGGGAGCTGAAGTCATGCAGCCGATAGGGACGAAGGTGTCAGTATAACCGATGCCCTCGATCTGGGAATACCCCTTGATGACCAAGCAAGCCTTGTGGCGTTCCAGTGAGCCATCCGGCATCACTTTCTTGCGAAAGACCCACTTGATCTGAATAGCCTTCCTCCCAGGTGGAAGGTCGACTAGCTCGTAAACTCTGTGCTCTCGGATGGCACGAAGGCGTCTGCATTCTCTGATGAGAGAGCTTCCTTCCCTGTACCTAGATCAGGTGCTATCGAGGGAGAGCTCTCAGTGGTGAGTGCACACGCATCAGAGGTGGGCCTGAAAACCACAAGGTCACCTGGTGCACCACAAGCGATGCAAAACTCGCGAGTGCCTAGATAGTGCCCTATAGGGCATGCTAGATGTACCTTTGTGTGATTTCTGCAGACACTCAGGCCCAGGGCCTTTGTGTCGGGATCACCACTCTCAGCACTGTGACTGGAGCTCCTAGGTGCGGGACTCGACATTCGCTAGACTCCAAAGACCAATGGTCGAAGACGACCACCGGGCTCAAGCAAGTAAGCTGGACTCGAGGAGCTTACCTCAAGCGCATAGACAGGCACGACCACATCTGGTGAGGACTAAGGGGCACGGGATGCACTGTGAGGAGATGCTGGTGAAATGACAGGAGACACAGGGCTGGGTCTAGCAGCAGGAGTAGATGAAAGATCACGCACAAAGGCAGGAGTAGTGGTGGACATGGGTACACAATCATGGGTGCCTGTGAGGTGCGAGGGAATAAGGGTAGTGACAGGCTGGACTGGAGAGGTCTCTGGGCCGACAACTATGATCGCTGGGTCATCAAGAGCTGGAGACCGAGAAGTGGATGGGGCTCGATCAGTCACATAAGCTAGATGAGAGGTGCTCGTATGCCCAGACTCCCCCATCCGTCAAGAAGCCTCACACGCAGGAATGTGCATAATGAACATCAATATGATAAAGGTCAGGTCACGGTAGGTGAGAGATTCAAAGAAGAGCGTGTTGCGAGACTCGACGATGCGATGACGGATTGGGTCCCTAAAACGCCATGCCTTCGACCGCGGGGAGATTCCCATGAAGGCACACAAGCGACTCCGCAGGGAGACCTTGGACCCCTGCTGATCCTCAGTGTGCCACACAAAAGCCATGGATCCCCAGACACAAGGGAGACGCAAATCGGCACGGTGGCCAAACTAGAGCTCGTACGATGTAACGTGGTCCGAAAGGGGACAGTGCGGGAGGCGATTCCAAACCCATGTCATGTAGGCAAACCGTCAAACGCGAAGGATTCTGGGAGACCGCACTCATGTTGTTCTTCTATGCCCCATGGCCACTGCTATGGGTTGACGGACAGGTTGGGCATGCACTGCTCTCTAGAGTAAGTCCCCCAAACCTTGTTCGTGGTGCAAGTCCAAGCGAGACACCAGAAGTGTAGCGCAACGGATAGCATGTTGGACTTAGGGACAACAGGTCCTGCGATCGAGCCTTGATGTGCGCAGGAGGTTTTTTGACCTTCTAGCACAGGGGAAGTTTCTTAGACATTTCTCCATGCATGAGGAGAGTGCGCCACTTGGCGGTCAGTGGATGCGCCAATTGGCGGACTGGTGAGGTGGTGTGGAGTGACCACCCCAAAAGTGTCACTACCCACACACCTTAGAAGCCAGGCCTAGGACTATATGTACCAGGCTCATTCCTCATTCTAATTACACAATCTGGCCTTAGATGCTCCTCACAGAGTTGTCCAACTAAGGAACAGTATAAAGAAGACACTGGTTGGTCTAAGCCCCAGGAGTTAGTCTTTGACTAGCACCTCGCGCGAAAGTGACCAAGTGTTAAGTGGACACAGTTGCTAGCAAGTGATTGCCTAGGAACTGCTCAGTGTGGAACCGTGATCCTGAGGGTGATATCTTCTCCTAGCTGAAATGCTAGGAGCGGACGGCAGGTGCTATTGTGTCGGCCCTGTTTTCTAGTCCGTTCGCCTCAGGCCGGTTGACAACTCAGACCGCATAGCACAAACCGCATCCTCCATGGTTTGATTCTGGCTCTCAGAGACACTAGTCTGCTAAGGAGTAGCAGGAGCAGAAACCTGGAGAAAACCCCCATGCTCGGCAAAGAAACTGTCCATCTCGCCAAGCAACTCGCCGCCGCGATCCAAGCGGAATGTATGTCGTGTGTGGTGGGACCGACGCTCAGCCATCACTAGCGAGAGGTGAGCTACGAGAGCAGTGTCTCTCTTCTGGCGCAGGTTGTAAACCCATCCCATCCCATTCGACAAGGTGAAGAGCTCAAGAATGGGAGTCAAGGTAGGTGCAGTGATGCATTCTACCTTGAGCCCAGAACAATCAATCGGTCTTGGGTGGATTCTCGAAAGATGCTGCGTCAAGACCAAGGGCGCGTTTTACACGAATGAGGTTTGACACAGTGTTGGAGCCCACATGACATAGTCGACGGTGTAGCAGTCACTGGTGCTCAGTAGAGAGAAAACCAGTGACAAACACACGAGCGGGAGGGGAAGGGGAGCAAGGAGAAGAAGAAATGTGAGGAACACACTACAAAACATCAACAACGAAGGCATGGAGAACAATGGTACAAGTATCAACAGCAATCATAGTCACAGTTTTTGTAATGTGCTCTACAGAGAGTCCTATCAGTGTGCAGGCATGTACAGAAAGCAAGTTGAGGTCAAGATCAGGCACAAAAATCACATCGGAAAGATACGGGGGGCAAGACGGACCATGGAAGTACACAACCCCAACACCTTGCACTGGCAATGATTGACCAGAGCCTGTGCGCATAGAGCAAACAGAAGCAACAGGACCGCGAACAACGAAGTCACTACGACGACAGGTCATGTGGTGAGTGGCACTTGAATCGATGATCTAGGTGCTACCAGGATCACTACCGGAGGACGTCACTGTGCAACGGGCAATAGAATACTCAGCCTCAGATGGGCGCTGAGCAACGGATGAAGAGGAATGACGAAGGGCACCAAGGAAAGACTCATGAATCCAAATGGTACTGTTAGTCCCATCATCAACACATGCCAGCTGTGCCTCCCCACACGAGCCATCACGAGCTACAAGAAAAGACAAACAAGTAGTGTGTGAACCACCCGGGTGTGAAAACACACTCACACCTCCCTAAAAATGAAGCGCGAGAAGGTGACAGAGCTCGTCGATGATGCGGTCACGTAGATTCGGGTTGCCATTGCTCATCCGTGGGGAAGCAAGAACTGTTGCGTTCATGGTCGCCGCAAGACCAGAGGCTACGCTACTCAACGTAGACTGCTGTGCATGTGCAACCTGAAGATCGCGAGTGATACGCACCCAGTGAAGCGGCTGCTGGCACTCAGTGTAGCGATGAGCGCCTCCACAGTTGCAGTAGTGAACAGTACATCCACTGTTATCGCCTGGTGTTTGCTGCTGCTGCAACTGCTGCTGGCCCAAACTACGCCTCCTTTTCCCCGTGTTCCCCTCTGCCACTACTGCCACACCGAACGTCTGAGTCAGTGTAGTTGGGATGGAAGAGGAAGAGGAGGATGTGCTAAAGGATGGAGCGGACAGCAAGAAGGGAGTTGGTGGTGACGCAATGACCGCCAAAGCAAGGGGACTCTCCTAATGGGCCACGGTTGCCTCACTGGCGGAAGTCACCTGGAGGAAAATCTGATGCGCCTAAGGAAGAAGCTGAAGGGAGGTAGAGAAGGGCTCGAGCACGGCATCGCTATACCTCGAGAAGATGTATGCGTACTCAAAACAAACTCTGCATCTGAGCGTGCTGAGCGTCCACAACTGTGTACCTCTTGAGGTCCCAAGGAGCGTACAGATGCGCATGGCCCGCCGCAAGTAATCAGCTTCGGACTCGGCAGGTCCCTGACGAAAGGAGTCGAAGGCGCGAATGTGAGCCGCGTGGGTGGCATGCATCTCTGCAGCAAGCAAGTACAATGCCAAGTCCCAGTCCCTATGTGGATCAGCACCCGCGCTTGTGCCGGCCTCTCCAAGAAACGGGCGAAAGTCCATGACGGTCTCGTGTGGCATGGCGTAAAGGAGTCCGTGAATCGCCTTGGCCACTGTCAGCACCTCTGCGCGATCTGTAACCTGGTACATATTGTTATAGTAGAGACACACCCCCTCTAAAGTGTGACAGACTTGGAAAAGAATCTCCAAGCAGTCAAAGCTGTCCTTGCTGACATATCGTGGGGGCGGTGTCTCGAAGTCCTTGGGTTGCCGCTCCATAGGAAGAGCAACCACAAGCTGAGATGGACGAGGGATGGGAAGGCACCGGGATGAGGAAAATCGATGTGATAGGGATCGGGCGAGGATCGGATCTCCAAGAAAAGGGAGCCAGCTATGTGTGGGGGCTAAGAACTCCTCTGAAGCTGACGGATACGCTCCTGAGGCACACGAATCTTGCTCTCGTGAGTACCATCCTCCATACTTGGCATGTCAGGGTCCTCATCCCAAGGATCAAGAGGTCACGGGTCGCGTTCTGCTCCTGTCATCGGTACAGATGCTGACTGCTTTGTAGAGGGTTTGACACCGACTCCCTCAGAGGTCTGTCGTGGGGCAGTAGACTGACCACAAAGAAGCTCAGTGAGCGTACGGATGACGTCCTTCTGCTATTGCTGCTGCTGCAGATGATGCATCTCATGCTGCTAGCTCAGCTAGTCCTCAATAGCCTGAGAGCGTGGACTCATGACCCCTGAAGAGGAGGAAGAGGGATCTAGTGGTCTTTTGCCCTTGTCACCGACCAGAGCCATGTCAGCTCTCAGTATGGGCCGGGGTGTCAAAATTGTCTGATTGTAGAACCGTTAGTGTTTCTTGAGAATTTGAAGCACTAGAAAATTCTGACTGTGCGACCCAAAAACTTGACTTAGGCAAGTGCTGATGTTAGCAGGGGTTTGCTGGCGTCAATACGGACCTGATGACGTCAGTAAGGAAAACGCTGACATTGGCACAACATTTTCCTTTTTGACAACCCTTGCGACTGTTGCCCCGCAGCGCACGGGACGTCTGCTCTGCGGCAACCACGCAAAAGCTACGTAGGAGTTTCCGCTCAGCTGCTGCTACTCTTGCGCCGGCGCCCGTAGCAGCAACCACGAAGCTGCCTTACACAGTTGTGGCAAGAGCTGTGCGATGTTACTGTGCTGCGCACTACCGCTGCTACGCACTGCTGTTGTTGCTTCGCACTACTGTTGTGCTAATGCTTTCTTGTGTTGCTGTTGCTATTGCTGCTAATGCTTGCTGCTCCTACTACTGCTCAATGTTGTAGCTATTGCGTGCTGTTGCTGGCTGCTCATTGCTCGCCGCTCGTCGCTCGCTGCTCGCTGTTGCTACTGCTTTTCGCAGATGCCTACTGCAGCAACCACCTCCTCCTGCTTTTGCTAGCGGCAATGCCACTAGCTGTAGGTGGTTGCTGCATGCTACTATTGCAACTTCTAGCGGCTGCTGCTACTGCTGCACTCTCACGTGCTGAGGGCGGGTGACGTCGGCTATAGTCTAGTGACGTCGACAAGTCCCAGTGAATCGGTTGTACTCGTGAAGCTCACTGTTGTTGCTCTGCTTTGCCTCTACTGCACAGCTCGGCAAGAATTGCATCACTGCTTTGGTACCATGAGAAGATGTGTGGAAGCTTCCTAGCACCACAACCGCTGACTAGGCGCCAGTGCCTTGTCAGACTGTGATGACAGTCATAGGTCATACACACAACGGCAAGAGTCTTGCTAGGAGACACAAGTCAAAGTGTCAGAATGCTTCAATAGCATTTGCAGAGAGAGAGAGAGAACAAATGACAGGTCCACAGCATAAATACCTGCCACGGCTCACGGTGGGTGTCGCACGCGGCAGTGCAAGGTCTGTCCTAAAACCGGCGCCAAAACAGTGTTTTGACCGTAACTTTGCGCAGACAAGTCAGAACGCTACGCCGTCTAAACCTAAATGTGCGGGATCTCAAGGCGGACGCTATGAATGGTCACATACATGCATCCAGCATCAAACGATGGACACAAAATGCAAAACATGCAAATTAGGCCCATGGCCAATCCACCGATTAAATCCTACAGGCTCCAGAAAAACTGTAGAAGGTCCCAGACATTCAGGACTCTGGGGTGGTCATCGGTCAGCTCCTAGCAGGTGGTCCACCACCAGATGATGCACTGCCGCCAGCTGGGTGTGCATCAGGGATATGCACGAGCATGGACACAGTCGAGTAGTCACAGTAAACTGTTCAGGTCGACAGGAACATCACAAATTACAACAAGCATGTGAGCTCTGGTGGTGAGCAAGAGGATGGCAATGCAAAAATTTGCCTAAGTCTAGAATGCAAAGATTGATGAGTAAGGAGAAGAGTACGATGAGCCCTTCTGAGAGTTTATGTACTGGGGACTGGTGGCTAGCCCACCAGGTTCCGTCATCCTCGTTGCGGCAAAGACACGAACATGGAATACACACGTCACAGGACATGAAACAACACAATGGAGGTCTACCGAGAACTGGAACAAACAATGTTGTGCCCGGATCTTAACCGATGCAAGAAAATGGAATACACCCAAAACACAACGCGACTCTACGGTGACACACTAGCATCACTGGCTAGCCAAGCTAGGCAAGTTGAGGCCTCCCAAGATGCCGGTACATGTAACCAGGCATCCTGGTCTCAGCCACGTACAAACTAGATATGTCTGGCAGAAGGTCAACAAAGACTCGATCAATCTCTGCTCAGTTTCCCAAGGTACCATCACAAGTCACTGTGCACCCGGGTCTCGACCACAAGGGGAGTGCACAACCTGTCAGAGACAATGTGTGGCAAATCACCATGGTATCTCCCGGAGCACTGACAGAAACCACCAACTGCCCGAGTCCGACTACCGAGAAAATCATATCAAACATGCACGCGTGAACTAGGTTGCTAGAATGCACCATACATATCACAAAGGGAGTAATGTAGCTGCTGGAGAGTGATCAGCCTACACTAGGAGGCTCTCCGCACACAAGACCGCATGACAATGAGACAGCTCCAAGCTAATGCACCAACACTCCCCTTGGGTTGCAAGAGGTGTCAGCAAGGCACCAGTTGGAAAGATGCATCCACTCCCCCTCAATAAGAGAATGCTGGGAAAATGTATCCTAACACCACTGTGCCCGGACAATTGTTCCCCCCTTGTATGTAGAAGTCTATAAAACTGTCGCCTATAGAGAACAATGTCTCCCTGTGGCTGAAACGATCCTGGGAAGACCGATCAAACAAGGGCTACACCTTAGAGTGGTTGTAGATGTAAAAACGTCATAGGAGACGGGAGGATAATGCTGAAATGAATACCATGTGCACAACTCACTCATGCACGGTCTCATCCCTATCACTCACAAACTCCAGAGTGGTGCAAGAAGAGTAGGAAAGTTCAACCTCACCCATATGGAGACTGCCAGAAATCCCAGCTGGTAGGATCTTGGGTATCACCCTCTTGGGATTCAAAGGGTTCAGGAGTGTAGGAGACGTTGCCAAATGCTCCGTGTTCAGGAGAGGAGATAGAGGCTGGCTCCCACACATCTGGTTTTTTCCAGATGGTCCAATCAGCAGACTATAGAGCTTTGTGTGCCAAGGAGATGGTGCTGGAAGCTCCTGGAGTGGATGATGAAGACGGAGTTTGATCCGTGTGTGTGGAGGGTACTCCTGTAGACGATACATCAATTGCACACTCTAGTGTGCGCAAGTGCTCCAGTACTACAACCTCAAGATGATAGGCATGCTCACGCATCTTGGCATGATCCTCGTGAGTGACTGTGTGAAGCTCAAGGTGGTAGACAAGGATACTACTACACCTCCACCTCTATCTCTGTTGCCCAAAACTGAGTGCCTACATGTGTTGCGTCTCTTGAAGAGGCACCTCTCCACAGATCCCGGAACCCGGAAAGATGGCCAACTAGGGAATTTCGATAAGTGTCATGCTTTGAGAGAGGAGGATATGCACAGCTTTGATGAATAGTGAGGGATGATTCCTGAGGGTGCGATGGAGCCATGTGAGCTATGTCTACTACAACCCTCTCTGAGCAGCTTGGCCAATGTACTCTGTAGTGCACACAACCACTCCTCAGCATCCCTCACCTCACACTCTCTAGCCCTATGTATGCACTCACTCCTCCCCATATCCCTAATGAAAATTTCCTTGGATACCACTTGTAGCGTCGAGGTGTTGTCGTACAATGCCTCGCAGACCGTAGTGACATAGGTCTCCTACGCACTGATGAGGGAGCGAATCTCGTCCTTCTCAACTCTATACCTTAGACAGGGATGACTAGGTGCTACAGAAAGGGTAAAGGGAACTGACCCTGCCGTCACTACCATAGGTGGAAAATACTCCAATTCCCCCTCCCATGATCTCAGACACAAGAATGGTGTGTGTATCAGCTGTTACACGGTCGCTGAAAACTGACGAAATAGCAAAAATAGCTAATGCAATTGACACAGCTGAGGCTGCCGATGTGGCTGATGCTACTGATGCAGATGATGCTCCTGATACAACAGATGCTGTTGATGCAACTAGTGCTACTGATGTAGTAGATGCAAGTGATGTTATTGGTGATGTAGATGATGTCAATACAGTAGATGCAACTGATGTCCCAGAAGGTGATGCTATACAGGATGTAAGTGCTATTGTTGAGGCACAATATGGAACTGATGCACCATCTGGAGGAGACGATGATCCTAAAGGTGCTGACACCGTCCATGTAGAGGATCCTGGTGAAGACGTCGACCCCAGTGATAAGGCTAGTGCACCTGGTGGAGACGGTGTTTTCAGTGCAGCCAACATAGTTAGCAGAGTTGGTGTGGAAGATGAATGCACTACAGAGGCACCAAATACGGCTGGTGCTATTGGCACTGAGGATGCAGTGGATGCAGCTGTCATAGGTACTGCCGCGGTACCTGGTGCTTACAAAGGTGTCGATGCAACTAGTGAAGTCGATGTAGCAGAAGAAGCTAACACTGAAGGTGATACTAATGATCCAATCGAAGCAAAAGGTGGAGTCGCTGGTGTTACTAGTATCGTTGTCACAACTGATGGAGGAGGTGCTATAAACAAAGTAGGTACTATAGACGACGTTGATGCCGTTAAAGCTGTAGATGCAATAGGTGATGCCAATGCTGCTGCTACTGTCCACAATGTAGCAGATGGAGCAGCTGGTGCTGCTGGTGCAGGTGTCACAGCTGATGCAGCTGGTAATGTAAGCAGCTTAGCTACTTCAGAAGAGGTCATGGATGTAGGCAGCGTACATGAGGCTGATGCTACTGATGCTGCAGGTGTTGTAGAGGAAGCCAATGCAAGCGATG
Organism: Penium margaritaceum; assembly: GCA_023375785.1. Taxonomy (NCBI): domain Eukaryota; kingdom Viridiplantae; phylum Streptophyta; class Zygnematophyceae; order Desmidiales; family Peniaceae; genus Penium; species Penium margaritaceum. Next base: position 42,349 of record SZWC01007929.1, read on the forward strand.
AAGTGGATATAGCAGATGAGACAGCTGATGTACCTGGTGGAGCTGTTACAGCTGATGTAGCTGTTGTATTAGATGTAGTTGGTACTATAGTTGATGTGGAAAGCGTGGATGTAGACAATATAGGTGGGGCTAATGTTGTTGCTCCCAATGGACCTGCTCCATCCTTGGTGCTATTTTTTGCAGCCGACATCAAAGTGGAAGGATGCAGATGCCCCCACCCGGCCGGTGTAATGAAAGAAGCCGGTGGAGATGAAGGCATGCCAGAGACGAGACGAACACGATGCGCTGGGCAATGACGCCGTCGTTGAGCATGAGGCTGGCTGTGAGAGGTAGTAGAAAGTGGGTCAGCCGTCAAGGGCATGATGCCGTTGGAGCAAAGGAGGGAGAGAATTGTTTCAGACTGAGATGGAAGATCCGGTGCAGCTAGAGAGGGTCCCTTGGAGGAAGATGAAGAAGATGAAGGAGATGAAGACGATGGTGGAGAGGAAGAATCGAACTGGTCCGGGAAGAGATGGTCCATGAGCTGTTGGATCATCTACCGTAGACTCCGGAGCTCGGTGTACAACATTTCTAGAGAGCCGGTGAAGTAAACGGTTGCATCAGGCAGGTCCACCTGCTGTGGCGTGTGAGAAAATGCGCGTAACTTGAACAAGGTGGAAGCCACTCACTAGGTCGCTGAAGAAACTGGCACCAACCGTGGCATCCATCTCCACAAAAATGGCAGGAAAATCCACGGAGAGGTGGATCCTGCCATGGAAGAAGATGATCAATCATCTGAGGGTCATGATGGTGAGGATGGACGCAAAGAACATTGTCTCTCGGTGGTGACGAGAAGGACCACTGAGAAGGCTGACTAGAGGGAGGAGGTGGTCCAGGGACCAGGTCGTCAGGTTGATGACACGGATAGGCGTGTAGAGCATCGGCTCCGGTCAGAGGAGAAGCCGACCACAGAGGAAACTGGCCATCGTACCCATGAAAGGGTGATGCCAGAGGCCGAGTCAGAGTACCGGTAGGCTGGTGATATGGTGGGGCAAAAAGAATGCTCTCTCCTAGCGATGAAGAATCCGACCACAGGAGTGACTGACCAGCACCACCATGAGGTGGTGGTGCCGACGGTGTGATCATTGTGCCCTGAGGAAACCGGTGATGGCACTTAGAGTATGAGAGATTGCCTCCTGGAAGTGTAGAACTCGACCATGGGAGCACATGGCCGGCAAGACCTTGTGGGGGTGGTCCAGGCTGCAGCCTTAACGTTTCTGAAGGTCGCAGGTGAAGAGGATGAGAGTGCAGAACACTATCAGTAGGTGATGTAGAGGTAGCCTATGTAAGGTAGGTGCCAGGAGGTGGCCCAAGCCATGGCAACATCGTGCCAAGAGGGACATGAGAGGTGATGGAGGTGGTGCCGAGCTATCACTGTCCCTAGGTGATGCAAAGACCAGGGGTGTAAGCCCGGAATCGGTGGAACTAGGGAAACAAAAAGGGGTTGTAATGCATGTTAGACGTGCTTGAGCCAAAAGGATTAAAAGGGGAAAAGAAACGGATATAGGAAAGCCCCCCCCCCCCCTTTTTTTAGGAGAAAGATAAAAGTAAACACAAGTGAAAGAAGGAAGTTTTTTTTTCTACATAAAAGTTATAGAAACGCCCCTTGGGTGATCGAGTGTCCAGGTCTCTGGATTGCCTTTTTTTCATGAAGTGGCCGGGTCATATCCGGCGTGAAGAACGAGTGACAACCGACCACCATCCATGATCGAGTGGGTAGTTTGCACTCGCACGAAAGTTATGGGTGGCTTTCACCGGCTGCCTCGAGGTCCCGAGGAGAGAGATTCAACCACAGACAGAGGTTTGTTGCGCACAATGCTGCCACGTAGCTTCCGAGCAGCTTTTGACAGGAATGCTCAGTTTTCCACGTGAAAATGATGACTCGCAAGAACTACTAGCTCCGCGATAGAGCTTTGGCCCCTTCTGCTCCTACGATTACTGCTGATGATACTACAGCCGCGCTGCTGTTGTTGCTACTACTAGGTAGGTGCAGGTCTCCCAACTTCGGGGTTCACTTTGTAGGATCAATGCATTTTGGGCTGTTGTTAATGCAAGGCGCTGCTATTGCTGTTCAGCGTTGCTGCTGCAGCAAGGCACTATTGCTGTTCCACTGGTGCGGATCCCTACTGATGCAAACGAGGCTGCAGCTTCTTGCTATTGTTGCTACTACGCAATGTTGTGGCTGTTATTGCTTCTGCAGTATGCTGCGCACTGCTCACTTTTGCGAAGCAAGATGCACAGTGCAGTCAGCTGGCTATAGCTGAAAATACTGCTTCACACGGTTGTTGCTGATGATGCTGCACAATGCAACTGTTTCCGATGCTTCTGAGCAAGCTCCCTCTATTGCTATAGCCCTACTGGTATACGGTGCTTGCATGCCATAGTTACGGAGCTTGTATGCGGCTGCAACGCTTCTTGCAGGCGGCTGCCACTCACGCTCTCCTGTTGGAGGGCGTTGTTTTGTTGATCAACTGCTGCTATCGTATTGGTAGTGTTTGTACCGCCCTTATGGCAGCTTCAAGAGAACCTTATGGACTCCAATAAACCAAAAGGTTTGGTGGAAGCTATCCTTCATGCTGTTGTAGACATGTTTGCTACTGCCAAACAAGCCAGTCTCCGTGCCGCCATGTGGCACACCTCATCCGCGTTTCCGACCTGTTATGTTGCTTTGTTTGTCACACGCCCCCCCCTGCTCTAATACCATGGAAAATTTGTCGTAGGGTATGCAGGCACATGCTAGATAGCATGTGAGCTCTGGTGCTGAGCAACAGAATGGTAGCGCCAAAATTTGGCTAAGTCTGGAATGCATAGATTTATGAACAAGGAGAAGAGTACAATGAGCCCTACTGAGAGCTTATGTGCTGGGGACTGGCGGCTAGCCCACCAGATCCCATTATCCCCGTCGTGCATGAAAGCCATGAATGGGGAATACGCATGTCACAGAATATGAAACAACACAATGTAGGTCTCTCGAGGCACCGGAACAAACAACCGTGTGCCCGGGTCTCAAGCGACAAGAAAACATGCGATATGCCAAAAACACAAATAGTCTCTACGGTAGCACACAAGCATCACCGGCTATCCTAGCTAGGCAAGTTTTGGCCTTCCAAGATGCCGGTACATGTAACCGGGCGACTGGGTCTCAGCCACATGCAAACTAGATATGTCTGATTGAAGGTCAACAAAGACTTGATCAATTTATGCTGGGTATCCTGAGGTACTAGTAGAAACCGCTGTGTACCCGGGTCTTGACCACAGGGGGAGTGCACAATCTGTGAGAGACAATTTTTGGAGAATCACCATGGGATCTACCAGAGCAGTGGCACAAACCATCAAGTGCCCAGGTCTCGACAACCGAGAAAATCCTATCAAACATGCATGCATGAACTAGGCTACTAGAATTCACCATACATGTCACAGAGGGAGTAATGTTGCTGCTGGAGAGTCATTAGCCTACACTAGATGGCTCTCGGTACACAAGACCGTATGACAATCAGACAGCTCCAAGCCCATACACCAACAATGTTGTTTGTCTATGAATCGTTATTGATGCCGGATGATTGTATGTGGCATGTAGGCTTTGTATTGTGGTTGAGATCCATGCACTCATTGGTTTGTACCTCTGCCGTTGGAGACCCATTGATGCTTGGTTAGTATGTCCCTCGTTGGTTGCATCTTGTTGGTTGTGGAGACTTAGACACTTGATGGCTTGTACTGGTACTTTGAAGAGACCTCTTATTTTAGTCTGTGCTGTGACACTTGGAAAGCTGTTCCTCATGTCTACATCCTGATTGTGTATGTTGTGTGGACTGCTTGGGTGGAAACTTAGGCAAAAAGATGCATGTTCCAATTATTTGAGAAGACTTGTTGTGCAAGGTCTTATGCTCTTGGGTGCTTGTGATCCAACGGAGGTCTCCTAAGGCACTGAAACAGTCAACTGTGTGCTCGGCATTTCGACCAATGAGAAGACATGCAATGTACCCCATACACAATTTTACTCTACAGTGACACATTGACATTACCGGCTAGCAGGGCTAGGCAAGTTTAGGCCTCACGAGACGTCGGGAAATTTCACCAAATGCCTGGTTTTAAGCCACATGCAAGCTACACATGTCCTTTAGAAGTCAACAAGGGCTCAAACAATCAGTTTTGGGTCTCCGAAGGTACTGGTACAAATCACCGTGTACCCGAGTCTTGACCATAGAGGGAATGCACAACCTGCCAGCACCAATATGTGTCTAACAGTCGTGGGGTCTCCCGGGGCACTAGCACAGACCACCAACTGCCCGGTTCTTGACCACCGAGAAAAATCTCCCTGTCATGCATGTGTGACCTAGGTGGCTAGAATGCCATATACATAACAGATAACATGCAATGTAGCTGATGGAGCATCATAGGCGCAAACCAAGAACCTCACAACACAACCGTATCTACCACTCAGAGAAGCTCAAAGCCCACTCACCAACATGTGACACTTGGGAAGCTGTTCCTCATGTCTAGATGCTGATCGTGCATGTTGTGTAGACTGCTTGGGTGGAAACACAGGCACCGAGATGCACATTCCAGTGCTTTGAGGAGACTTGCTCTACAAGGTCTTATGCTCTTTGGTGCTTGTGATCCCCATCTACTCTTGCCCCCTCCTTTTTCTTGTACCCTGGCTTTGCCTTCTTTGTGCATGGGGTGCTTCCTTAGGGCCAGGTTATCATGCAGCACAGCAAAGACTGTATTTCCATCACTCTAGAATTTTCCACGCCCACTAGGGTTGGAAAAACTCTGCCGAATAGTTTTGGCAAAGGGACTCGACACTACCATGCGCAGAGACGAGGAGTAAGTCATTATGGAGCTGCAATTTGAATTGGATCTTGCTTGCGAAGACAAGTGCACTGCTTAACGATGCCTTAAAGAGCATCAAGATGACTGTACCAAGCTTTCGATGAGGTTGCTACACTTGTTCTCACATGCATGCCTACTTTGTATGTTGCTGCTACAACTACCGCCCCTGCTCTTGACTCTACCTCCTCTAACTCCACATCCTGTTACCCCACTACTACTGCCTCTAACCCTGCTATGGCTTTGTGCCAACATGATTTACACTCCTAGCCACCTACCCTTATTCCCAGCCTTGCCTGCGCCACCTAGGCTGTACGCTTGAGGAGGATTAACTGTGGGAGTACTGATTCCCAACCAATCCTCCTGCCGCGCTGTCCTTTGTGCCTTACCCCAATGAGCATGCATGCCCAGTGCATGTACTAATTGCTACTACGCCTGAAAAATTCGATCAAGAGATCAGCCTGTACAACGTCAACCCCGCTATTCGATCTACCGCAAATCCCATTGGCGCCTATGCCTTCTTGCACTTCTACTCCACCATCACCGGCCAGGCTACTCGGAGGACGCTGAACATGTGGTTGAATACCCTACTGTTGCTCATGGATGCAAGCCGACGCCTATTGGGCCTGCGCTCTCAAGTTTCTTTATAAACTTGGAGACGCAGTGCCTGGTCAGGTGTTGGCTGTGCTCACTATGGTGAATGGCCTCATACCTTAGCTTTGTGATCTCCTTCGTGAGGTCAAGGCCAAAGAGTTTGTGCCCCTGGCCTCTGAGCTCATGCCTCCCAAGTCCCCTTCTTCACATTGGTGTCCTTTAGGACATTGCCTCTGAGTGCCTTGATGTTTGGTGGACTAGTCTCCAGAACATACATCTCCATTGTTCCACTGTCAATGTTGTGGCTGTCGTTGCCGTGTTCATTCTCGTGACGTCTTCCACCTCCACATCGTTCTCCTCTCCCAATGCGGTGCATGCCGCACAGGGCCGCGGGCATGGGATGGGCTATGGAAAGCGTAAGGATAAGGGCAAAGAGGGTGTCCCGACTTCCTCTTCCCGCACGCCCACCGGCTTCGTTGTTTGCTGGAACTATGGTTCGAGCGAGCATAGTGCTCAAAAGTTCCTAGAATCGCCCAACAACGCTCGCCTGGGGGCGGCGATGCATGCTGACTTGCCTCACACTATGGGTTCCTCGTCATCCACTTCCTCGTCCAACTCCGTTGCACAGCACGCCACCGGCTCCACCTCCACCTTCATCCACTCTATTATGGACACCGGCCTTATTCCTCCACCATTCAATTTCTGGGGATGGCCACCGCCCTTTCTAGCTCCTCTGTACGTCGGACTTCCTTCCTTGGTGTACGTCCCACCTTCATGGTACCCATCCACCTGTGTTCCATCTTCTGTCGTACCTTTTAACTAAACCACACCCACATGTGTCGAGGGCGAGTGTCAAATGGAGCAATCTCCCACTCATCTACTACGCCTGAATGATTAGGGAGGTGAGAGTGTGCCTACGCTGCTCAGAGGTCTTGTGTGCCAGTTTGGCACTGTTCTTTGTGGGAGACCATATGGGGTTCTTCAGGTATGTTGGCCTGGGGATGTGCCGTGGGTCGAGCACTGAAAAGCTGTGACCAATCCCCATTGTCCTGCTACGTGTGCTCAATCCTCTTCGTCCCTACCCACCGTTGGTACCATCACCACTTGTGGTTTTCTTCCCTCTGTTCATGTATCTAGTGGCTTCTAGATCCTGGATTTAAGAGCCCCCACCTTATGACATCTGTTCATGTTTCATTTGTCACCCTTGGCACCATTGGTTGTGTTTTTTTCTTTTAATACCGGCTTTGGTCAGATGCTCCCTGTCTAGGTTTTGGACATTGTTTTCTTTGTTGGGCCTGGTGGGGTCTTGTACTTGCCTGACAAATTATGTTTTCCTTCTCAGGAAGTCAGCTTGATTTTTATCACTACCCTAGAAGAGCAAGGCATGGATCTTACTGTCAGTCGTGGTATTGGTACGGTCTCCATGTGTCCTGTCGGCCGTGCTGTTCTTTATGCTGTACGATGTGAGCGACTCTATCGCGTGCCTTTGTTTTTGCATGTCTCCCCTTCTGTCGACACTACTTTCGTTCATGTTGTGTCCTCTCTTTCACCGAAGCACATGCCTCTGCTCCATCATCACCTTAGGCATGTGCATAGCGATGCTATCGCAAGTATCTTGTCTCTCCAACCCATCCTTGGTCTTGACCCCTCTTCATTGCCCCTACCTTGTTCCGCTGACGATCTGGCCTGTGCTCAGGGAAAAATGTATCACACCCTAGTCTTCTCCTCTGAGACACAATCCTTACACCCTCTTGATCTTTGTCATGTGAATATCAAGGGCCCTTTACCCCATGAATTTCTTGGTGGCCAGGGCCGTTATGTTTTGTGTTTGAGCTATAATTTTTCTCTCTACCGCTATGTGTTTGCTCTATGTCAAAAGAGCGATGCTTGTTTTTTCCTTCACACGTGGCTGACTTAGGCTAGGCGTGCCTATCAACGATCCCTGCGTATCTTTTGTAATCACCGTGGTGGTGAATTCATGGGTCATACTGGCCGCCTGCTCCAATACCATGGGGCGCGTCTTGAGCTCACTACTCCTTAGACACCCTAGCAAAACGGGGTACCCGAGTGCTGGACCCGCACGCTTGCCGATGGCTTGTGTGCACTCCTCTCCAAGTCTAGGCACTCTGTTCTCTTCATCTTCAAAGTGATGAATGCCATCATACTCAACAAGGGCATTTGTGATCTGGTTTTTGCAGTGTAAGGTGATGCAACAAATGGGGATACACATATGTCGCAAAAAACAGGAAACTGACATGCTCTAGCACATGCTTGCGCTGAGAACCACATACTTGGTCTCATTTGAGCAACATGCAACACATCCTTATTGTCCACTCTTCCATGAGATAATAGTCCCACCAATAAGAAAGATGTATTGAGTGCAAATGCGTGCATCTGTGTCATTGTCTAATTACTATCAGTGTAGCCTTCAACAACCTTAGAGAGTTGTGCAAAATAGCACAGTCCCATATGCGTTATATCTAGCACGTAATGGAAAACACACACGACAACTTGAAGGTTTCTCCAACGAGGTTGTTGTGAAAATTGAGCAAGAAGTTGATGAAGAAGGCCAAGTTCTCTTGAGTGATGGAGGCAAGGTACATGAGTGACCCAACTACATTGACGTAAACAACGATTTTGAACGTCTCTCCCAGTTGTGATGGATCAAGAGAAGTTAGCAGGTAGTGACTTGTTGGATTCATGGGAGTGGATGTAGCATGAATGTTGGCGAGCAAGGAGTCAAAGCGCTCTCCAAGGTTATAAACATATGCAGCTAGGTGCACGTGAAGAGTGTGGCCCTGACGATCCACTTTATGGGTTGTCAACACTGCACTCAGGTACTGTTTCAAGAAAAACTTGGGTGTGGCCCAAGTCCTTCATCTTGTATGTGGACTTCAGGAGGGCTTTGATGAAGTGGAAAAAAACTGGACTAGAAGAGGGAATGAGAAGGTCATCAATGTAGACAAGAATAGCTAAAAGGGGATTTGATGACGCACTCAGAAAGAGCGTTGGGTCCCCATTATTGCGACGATAGCAACCCCTCTCAAGAGTGCAAGAGATCTCCATGATTCAGTAGCGTGGCATGAGCCTGAGCCCATACGAATCGTTTTGTAGTTTTCAAACCATGTCCTTGCCATCAGTGAAACCTGTTGGCTGTACCATGTAATTCTCCTCGTCAAAATGACCTTGCTCGCAGGCTTGGGTCAGAGAACCTAGCAAGTCGAGAAGACTTTGCGGCCCCATGGAAAGTCCAAAAAATCAAGGACACCATGCTCCTTGAGGGCACTCAACTCATCCCGCATAGCTTTTTCTGTGAGGTTGGCATCAGTTGCCTTCCGAGCCTACAAAACTATGGAAGGCTCTGGGGAGAGTGTAAGGAGGCCACTTGTTGCAAAACATGCAATGACATAGCCTGTGACAGAGGTGTCTAGGGCACTGTGGAACTCATCTACAACAAGTACACATCCCACTGTTGAGTTGTGATGGAGAACATTGAAAGCAAGCCCGAGTGCATCTAGACCAGTGGGATCAAAGCTTTCTTGTTCCTCTGGTAAAGTAGTGGAAGAGGATACACTCAAACATGTGCAACGTGGAGAAGACTGGGAGATCAAATGCCAAGGGAGGGAACAAAGCCTCCCTCCGCATGAGTATGGACCTGGGCCAATATCAGGGACTTGTGGCTCGTGACGTGACATAGGAAACTCAACTGGATCTTTGGCATGTAACAAAGAAGTATGAGGTGAATATGGAGGAGACTATGCTGGTACAATGAGTTGTATAGGTGCCAACTCTGAAGATGTAAGCACAGAAGATGCAGAGACCGATGATGACTCTAGGGACGAAGAAGCGAAAGTGCAGGATGGGGAGGACAGATTGAGAGATGTTCTATCATGGAAAGTAGCCAGTCTCTCCTCCTGTGGTTAAAGTGTGGATGATAGAAGAGCAACACAGGGAACTGTGTCTTGGACAAGAAGTGATGGACCCCCAAGAGATAAGGCTAAGACAGAACTACCCCCTCAAGCCGATGGGGTGAGGAAAAAGAAGAGGGTGGATGGACACAAGTCAAATTTTGTGGGAAGACATCTGCAAAGAATGGCACGTTGCACAACTCAATGACGTGAGACCAGGCAATGTCCCAAATTTGCCAAGCCTTAGACATGGCATGGATACTCATGAAGATGCACATGGGAGCACAACTTTAGGGCTGTGAACAGAGTGCGAAACCGTCATCGAAAAGATAGAGGGCATATCAAGGACTTTGAGTAGAGTTCAGATGCCATCAGCAAGGGTGTGGTTTTAATGCTCGAAGACACCTTTTTGCTGAGGTGCATAAGGAGCGGTAGGCTCCATACACACCCCAAAAGAAAAGAAAAAAAAGCAAGCATTGGATCCTATGAACAAGCGACCATGATCACAACGGAATGTGAGAAGACAGCAACCACATGCTAGCTCAGCATAATGCAGCCAAGACTTAAGGATAGGGAAAACATCACTCTTTTGCTAAAGGGTAAGGACCTAGCGCATGTGCGAATCATCGACAAGGCAAAGGACATAAAGACCAACCCCTCCCAAGGTATCACGCATAATGAAACCCATGATGTTGGCAAGGGGATGGGTGGTATGGTGTCACAAAGGGAGAAAGGTGACTGATGCATTTTTCCTTGAGCAAAATCAAGGCAGTCACCAGCGCAAGGGGATGGAGAAAGTGGAGGCATCTTAACCATGTGTGAGTTGATAACAAAGCAGGCTGTCAATGGCGGTAATATGGATGTGACGCAGGCAACAATGTAGCAGTTGCGTGTACACTGAGGAGATTAAGCCTGTGGCATGTACACGGGCAGCCCTAACAAAGGAGTGTGCAAATGAGGGGGAACAATAGACAATCACAATTTGTTCCACAAAGGAAGATATGTCTATTGGTGTGGTGTAAAACAATAGCAATGTCGTTTCTAGAGGAGAAGTCAATGCCCTGGTCATCAAGAGTCATAACAAAGTGCAGACTCAGCTCATGAGGGGACACCTATAACATGTTCGGGAGGAAGAACAGCCCCCTAGGATCAAGGGAACAGACAACGCTAACCCTCCAAAGTGGTAGCAGTTGGCTGGAGCTTGAACGGAAAAAGTGGACAGAGTCAACAGGCTCGAAGGAGACAAATGAGGCACGCGAGGACGTAATGTAGTCGGTGGCTCCAGAGTCAAGAACCTGAAAGCCACCTAACATACGCATAGAAGCGGGGACACATCTGACGGCAACGGTAGCGGAGCGTGGCGGAAGTTGTTGACCATAAGAAAACATGATGATAAGGTAAACAAACAGACTATCCCTTCTCAATCTATGGAACTTTGACAAGAAGATAACACCCAACAATGCTAGAGACAAGACCACATATATTCATGTCAAACCTACACATAATTTATCCCATACATGCACGCACAATCTCACCTCCTTGATCATGAGGATGTCGCCCATGGACGAAGTGCGAGAGCACAATGTCCAACTTTCAATCATCCCCGGGTGGGTCAAGGGTGATGAATACCCCTAAAGGTAAGTGTCGATGGGAGGCAACCGGCGAGACCCAAGACAGTAAAGTGAAAGGTCTAGACCAGGAGGCAAAAATGGGAGGGCCCTCAAACGCCGGTGGCCACTCTTGGGATAGGGCGTCCGGAGGGTCACCTTAGTGGTGTTGTGAGGGGCTGCATTGATGGAAGTGGAAGAGTTACGACTAGAAGGGGCAGTGGATGTATAGGCATGGGACGTCCCACTATTGCCACAAGAAGAATGCGCCTAGTAGGCGTGCATGATAAAGGCCAGACTGGCATCGTGCGGGGGCGTAAGGCCCTTTGAGAAAGATTGCGTTGTGGCGCCATAGTTCTAGCATGTCACATCATTAGGAGTGGAGCTAGAGGAGGATGAAATGTGAAGACCCTTCTCCTTTCCATGCTCGCCTTGTCCAACACCCGACCCACCACCTGACTAACCGCCTTTACCCCTTCCTTGCCCTTTGCCCCTTCTTTGTCTAACTAGGGAGAAGGTACATGTGGAGAGGAAGGGGGTAGATGAGGATAAGGTGTGTGAGGATGAAGCTATATTGCAAGAGGAAGGGAGTATCATAGTAGGTGCAGCTATAGCAACACAAAGGATGTGCTTGTTTCATTACATGCTCCATGACGTAGTGAAGTGTTGCACCGTGAAATCCCAAAGAACATCAATTCTAGGTGGAGAATGAGCTGGAGTAGGCACGATAAAAGGATGCTCTATCTCGAAGGCTTTGACCTAATAGGAAGATGTCGGAAAGCTCAGAGAAGAGGTCGTTGACAATGGGAGGAACAACTGGGAGTTAGATAAGTGTTGCTTCACCTACGTCACAAAGTCGCTTAACACCATGCATGTAGGAGGCATCCGCAATCTCATTAGCATGCATAAACATCATGTTGAGTCAGAATGTGAGAATGCTCTATGTCAAATAACCTATCTCGGTGGTGCCATGCTTGATGACAGCTTAGGCACTCGCTATGTCTGCAAGGGTGTGACACGTTGTGTGAGTACTCTGGGATTATGTGTCATGAATGAGGCTATTAGGCCTAGCACAAATGATTGCACACTTAGTGCAGACAGTTTCAAGCTTAATGGGGACAAGGGGAGAGTCTGGATAGATGTTAGGCTCATGATAGTTCTTCCATAGTTGCTCCCCTTGTGCCCATGCATTGAAGCATACCTCGCAAGCGGAGAAGGTAAGGTGAGAGGTAATGTGAGGTGCAATGGTGTTGAAGTCTGGCTAAAGCCTTTGAACGAATGCAAGGGCTTTTCCTACTGCTGTGCTGGATGCGGCCACCATTGCAATTGGATCAAACTCACCAGAACAAAAGATACTCGATGTAGAAGCAAAAGTGGTGGAAAAGGCGACAACAATGCCAACATCAATGGCTGTAGCAAGGATACCGTAATGTGGGTTACAAATGGTTCAAGACCAAGTCAACCATTTGGTCGGCAAAGGTGTCCTGATCACCCTGTTCATGACGTAGAAGCTCTTTGGCTATGCGCTGGTTAGTAAGTGATTCCTAGAGCGTAGTATGTTCAAAACATAGCTTTGCTTGCAGCACGTAATTTTTTTGTCTTCATTTGGCATGGTGCTAGTGACGCGATTCTGTGTAAAAAATCATGTAGGGTCTCTTCTGCCCTAGTCGGCTTGGAAAAAGGAGAGTGGGGCCGATATAAGCTCAAGGTTATACTGCAAGGGGAAAGACATAGATGCACAAAAATGCCCATTTACATAGAGCAAGAGAGAGAGAGAGAGAGAGAGAGAGAGAG
>SZWC01007929.1:86179-97751 GCA_023375785.1 Penium margaritaceum
GGATTGCCTCCTCTATGCCCGGTCCCGTAGCGGCTTCAGCCGTTGCTATGCCGACGGTCAAGCCACCCAAGTGGTTTGAGTCGGACCCGCTCGTCTTCTGGACTGGGAATGACTTCAAGTCTTTGGAGCCGCGCTTTTGCATGTGGGCCATGAGCGAAGGAGTCCTCGCCTACTACCTCACCCCATACCAGACGTCTGACTCGTCTAGACACAGATGGCGGTCCGCGCCGCCTCCGGCCTGATGAAAGCTGCCCCAGACTTCACCAAAGACTTCAGTCGGTTCCTTGGCGATCCGTTGACCAGCTCGGGAGCTGACACTCGCAAGGCGTGGGCACCGGCTGCCACTCTTTTTGAGGGTGCACCTTGGCGCTGACATCCTAGCGCCTTGCCAATTTCAACTCCCTCTGCCAGATTGCTCAGGAGTCCGCAGCTGACTACTGGCGTCGGGCGATCCAGCTATACGAGGAGCTGGAAGAGGATGCACTTGCATACTATTCCGTCCTCTAGATCGTCCTCTATGGCATCTATCCCGACTACACGCGCGTCTTTAGCAACTTTGACCAGACTCTGCTTCGCGACATGGCGAGCGAAGGGAACCTACTGTGCTGGGCCACCATCCACTTCCTGAAGGTCGCCGGCATGGACGCCACGAACCGTGCTTGCCGCAGCACTGCTTCAGCTGCAGTTGCCGCCGCATCCTCCACCCCACCGTCTACAGCGATGGCGGCTCCAGCTCAGGGGAAGAAAGGCCGCAAATCGTCAGGTGGTGGTTCCAGCGGTGGGACCAGCAACTACACCAGCACCAACAGTGTCAACCGCAACAGCAGTAGCGGGAGCAGCAGTAGTAGTGGCAAGAGCGGTTCTGGCAGCAAGACAGGCCGCCGGCTCGTGTACTTCAACTACGGGGGCAACCATCGCTACCCGGATTGCACTCGCCTAACATGCCGCCCATTGGACTGGGCCAAGATCACCCGTGGAATAAAGCAGGCGTACGAGGCGTGCATGCGCCAGACGTCCGGTGCGACCGCCCGCTCGGCCGCCACTACCGTAGCCGTCCCAGAGGAGTCCGCCGCCACAACAGGCTCCTCCGTAGATCCTCGCGACCAGGCGCTCGCCGAACGTGACAGGACGATCGCCGAGCTACACCAGCTTCTTGCCCTGCCCTCATCTCAGGAAGGTGCGAGTGAGTTGACTGAGTCGAGGGGTCCTACTGCCTGTGGACTGTCTATGTCGTTGCGTGATGATGATTGTGGTGATTCTCATGCCCAGCCGTGTGTGCGTGACAGACCTGATGATGTGTCTTGGCTGCATGCTTCTCATGTGCGCTCCGCTGGTTGCCTTGTTGTGTCCCCTAACGACCGTCCTGCTGCCACACCTTGTTTCGTCACCGAGTGCCACGTTGCCCCTTGTACGCGTGTCACCGACGCCACCTGGGTCGTTGACTCGGGTGCCACCCATCACATGACGTGTCGACGTGGCCCCTTCATTGTCTTGCATCCTGTTAGCATGGCTGATCCGCACCCAGCCTGCTCTCGGTCTTGACACGGCGTCCTTTGAGGCACCGCCCACGATCGACTGCCTTGCCTTTGCTGAAGGCAAAATGCACCGGTCCACCTATCCTGCGTCTGTCGCCAGGGCTCGTCGGCCCTTGGAGCTTGTCCACTCGGACCTCATGGGTCCCCTCCCCCTCGAGTTTCAAGAGGACCGTAGTCGCTATGTCCTGATGTTGACTGATGACTTCACGCGTACGCGCTGGGTCTACAGTCTGCATCAGAAGAGTGATGCCGCCATTGCGGATGGTATTTGGCTGGTCATGGCCGTGCGCCAGTCTCCCCACCGCCTTCAGACCTTTTGCTCGGACCACGGCGGCGAGTACCTCGGTGACATGGTCCGCTCCTTCACCGACCTTGGTGTCTTCCACGACCACTCCGCTCCCGCCACCCCTCAATAGAACGGTGTCTCCGAACGCTAGAACCGAACCATGGAGGATGCAGTATGCGCCATACGCGCCGACAGTGCCATGCCTGAGGCCTTTGCCTTCGAGGGCATGGCGTACATGCCCTGGGTCTGGTACCACATTCCACACGGCCCCTTCCCAGGTCACCGCACGTCCTACGAGCTGTGGTACGGGCGTTGCACGGATCTACGCCTGGCCCGTGTCTAGGGCTCCCTTGCCTGTGTCTGGTTCACACCGGAGCAGCACAGGAGCAAGCTCTCTTCGCGTGGCCGCATTTGTGCCTTCGTCGGTGTCGCCCCGCGGACGAAGGCCTGGCGGTTCTGGGACCCTGAGCGACGCCGCGTAGTGGAGTCCCGTGACGCTCTCTTCTTCGAGCATCTCGCCTTCCGCGACCTTGCTCGCATCCATGCTCTGCAGGCTTCTCATGCCCCTAAGTGTGCGAGACCCCGTAGTGTGGGGGAGGCTCCTTACCTGGTCGGCACATTGCCCCCAGCCACTACGGTCACTCCGTCGCCGACACCCCAGGGGCTGTCCCCAGAGGTTGTGCCCACCGGCACTCCCAGCCCCGCCCCGTCTGCAGCTCGCTCCTCTGTCCCGACTTCCCGCTCTCGCCCGTGAACGAGTCCACGTCCAAGTCTGCCTCCGCGTCTGAGGCTCTGCCTGATCCTGCGCCTGCTTCCGCATCTGAGGCTCTGCCTGATCCTGCGTCTGCGTCCGTGTCTGGCTCTGAGCCATCCTTACCTCCGGTCGTGGATGTGCCTGCATCTGCCGTGGGAGCATCCTTGGATGTTGAAGCCACGTCAGACTCGAGTGGCGCGCCTGCCGTGGAATCCACACCGGCATGTGAGTTAGCATCACCCACTGCTCCTGCCCCGTCGGACCCCTGCACACGAGCACCTGGTGGACGTCTCCGCCCTCGCCCCACGTGTAGCGTCGTCAGTGGTGACCCAGGCACGAAGGCCCTCGGCCTGAGTGCTTGCGGCCTCGCTGAGTTTCACCCTGGCTGTGCCACTGGTATGGCACTACTTGCACATGAGCGTGATCTTCCTCGTGACGTCGCTCAGTCCATGGTGACGGTCGACCCTCCCTCTGAGCCGTATGCCCTGTGTACACGTAGTCCACCAGTGCTGTCTCCCGATCCCACCAGTCTACTTGAGGCCTTGTCAGCCCGCGACGCTGAGCAATGGCGCACTGCCTGTCAGGCTGACCTTGATGCCATCCGAGAGCACAAAGTCTTTGAGCTGGTGGACTTGCCGAAGAACCGCAAGGCCATCAAGGCCAAGTGGGTTCTCCGTAAGAAGCTAAAACCAGACGGCACTGTGGAGCGCTACAAAGCGCGCCTGACAGCAAAGGGATTCTCTCATGTCCCTAACGTGGATTACACCGAGACCTTTGCCCTTGTTGGCCGGATGACGATCAAGCTCACGTTGCTGAGCCAGGCGGCACAGCACGATTGGGAACTCCATCAGATGGATGTCAACAATGCGTTCCTGAACGAGGACCTTGAGGACAAGATCTACATAGTCCACCCACCCGGCTTTGAGGATGGTACCGGTCGTGTTTACTTGCTGCGGAAGGCCTTGTATGACCTGAAACAATCACCTCGCTGCTCGAATCAGGAGATAAACAGCGCGCTGAGACGTGTTGGGTATGTTAAGAGTGATGCTGACCCATCCCTGTTCCTCTCACAGTCCCCAGCACCGCTTGCGACCATCCTCGTCTACGCGGAAGATGTTTTGATCACCTCGTCCAAACTGGGAGTAGTGAACACTGCCAAGTCCGTTCTCTCCTCGGCCTACAAGATGAAAGATCTTGGTGAGGCCTTTCTCTTTGGGGATGGAGATCGTGCGCGATCGTGTCCGTAGCACACTTCGTGTCAATCAGGGATGCTACGCAGAGATAGTGGGGGAGCGCTTTGTCGACCTCCTTTTTGTCGTTTGCACGGCCTCCACGCCCATGACCCCTGAGGGGCAGGCCGCCCTGAAGGTGGATGACCCAGCTGACCTGGGGGAGCCAGTCGATGTGATCCTGTATCTGCGAGTCATCGGCTCGCTCATGTACTTGGCCACCACGACACGGCCCGACATTGCCTTCACTGTCAACCTGCTCACCCAGTTCTTGCAGGCTCCATGTCAGCAAACATTCAAGGCCGGAGTCTGGTGTGTGCGCTACATCCTGTCCACCACACGCTTCGGCCTGTGCTTTCTCGAACAGGTATCCGTTGTGCTCGATGGGTACACAAACAGTGACTGGACGTGGAGTCTAGATGGCAAGAGCCGCACCGGCTACATCTTTCTCATTGGAGGTACTACATTATCCTGGCAAAGTGAGAAGTAGGGCTACATCACACGCAGCACTACTGAGGTAGAGTATGTTGCTCTAGGCGCCGGTGCAGCGGAGTGCGTCTAGCTCGTCGGTCTGTTACGTGAACTTCGTCAGTCCATTCCCCCCGTGGTTCTCCAGTGTGACAACATGAACGCGGAGGCCATCGCTAAGAACTCAGGTGTGTTCCATCAAAGCACATCAATGTCAAGCACAACTTCGTGCATGATCTGGTTGATCGTGGTGAGATCCGAGTCATCCACATGGGCACTGACAGGCAGTGCGCGCATTTTTTGACCAAGGCTCTGAGTCGTTCGAAGTTTCATACGGCCACTCGTTCCGTGGGACTCTACCCTATCCCTGTTTCAAGTTGATTCTTCATGTGCCACCTTGCGTGTGCTGTGTTTGTTGCCTGTAGCGGCTGTGCGTCTCCTGCTCTATACAACGTTAGTGTCTGCGTGTGCATGGACGTGTTTTGCCCTCCGGTCATGGGAGAGTGTTGTTGTTTGTATCGTACATGGCTTACGGTGACCCCTCCCCTCATGTCCATCCACATGCAGATCCCTGAGACTGGCGACGGTGGCAGAAGACCGGCCGCCGGCGGTGACAGGCGCCCAGAAGACTCTCATGCTTTTTAGATTCGTACTATGGGACGGCACATAGGTGTGCAGCCTATCAGGACGTATATCTCGTTGATGCGGCCGTTCTAGTTCAAACAGCTCGTCGTTCTGACATGTGTGCAGGGAGCTATGGCCAAAACTGTGTTTTTTCCACTGTTTTGTCCTGCTAGAAGTTAATGCCCTTGTGTGTCGCGTGTGTGCATCCACTAGGTCCTTGTCACTATTTGGGCTGTCCAGGCCTCATTTGTCACTTCTTTCTGCACAATTCAGTGCTTATAGCTTCTTACACTTGTGTTTGTGTCCCTAGCCAACCCCTTGCTGTTCTCACATCCATCTGTGTGTTAGTGAGTTAGTTGGCCGGCTTGTAGTGCCGTGCCAGCGACAGCAGTGCTAGGAAGCTGTCCTTCAACAAGTGGTGGTTCAACCCACCAGCAGCTGCCAGACAGCTGCCACAACATCCTGGGTGCTTGCCTAGGTGCTTTGCGGTTTCTCTGTAGACGCTAGAGTTTTCTCGCTGGACTGGCTCTCGAGCCCGATTTGCATGTTTTGCATTGTCTGTCCACTGATCGATGCTAGACTAGTGTGTTTGACCAGTTGTAGTGTCCGGCTGGAGATTTTGCATCTCTAGGTTCAGATAGTGTTGCGTTTGGATACCTCTGTGCAGAGTTACGGCTAAAACAATGGTTTTGGGTTGGTTTTAGGACAAACTGACACTGTTGCGTGCGTCACCCGTTGTGCACCACGGCAGTTGTTTATGATTTGTGCTTGTCTGTTGTCATTCCTCTCTGCATTACTAAGCTATTGGAGCTCATGAGACTTTGCGCGTCTCCCTAGCCATACTCTTGCTGGTTGTACTTGCTTCGTAGTGTTCTAGCTGAATGGACAGTGTCGCCACGTCAGCTACAACAAGGTTGGGAATCTTCCTGGCAGTTTCTCATTGTACAAAGCAGCGAGACCTCTCTCGTTGAGCTGCATCGCAGAGACACGGCACCGGCAGCAGTAGTGAGAGTTACCGCTGCCGCCATATTCTTGGACCCGTCCTAGCCATTTTCAGTTGCGACTCCACCATGCGATTCCTACCACCTCACCGGGTGAGCTGCGGCAATCAGCAACTCGAGCAACTAAGCCAAGCAGCAATAGCAACATTGGGTGGCAGTAGCAGATGTTTCCAGCTACTCATCGTTCAGAACAAAAAAGGAGGGAGAATCAGCTTGTAGTAGCTCGCGGCAGCACCAGCGAGCAGTGGCAGCGTGCAGGTACTATAGTAGCTTGGAGTAGCCGCTACGTCAGTAGCCACAAGCAGCAACAACAGCGCAACAGCGGCGGCAGAGGCAGCAGCAATACTACAGCATCCGTGGCGGCGGCTGCAGCAGTAGCAGCAACCCTGCATAGCATTGTTCCTAAGCAACATTGTTACTGTGCAATAGTGCTACTGCGCAGCAGTGCTACGCAATTATGTAAAAGACATGCAACACCGTGCAAAAGCTCTGCATGGCTGTGCAATCCCTACGCCACAGCAAGCTGGGTGACGCGATCAAACCGACCAGTCACGCGGAGTCCGAATGACATAAAAAAACTGATGTCATAGATTCCTCTAGCGTAAGAAACCAGCTATTTTTGCTAGCGAAAGAAGCACTGATGTCATCATCGGCTGTGCTGACATCAACATTTTTGGGTCAAAACGTCATTTTTTGTGAACATTCCAAATCCTTGAGAAACGTTGTTTGTTTCTTATTCGGGAATTTTTTTATGTTTGGCTCCATACTAAGCGCTTAGATGGCGTCCGTGCGTGACATATGCAAAGGCCACGGAGATCCCTCCTCTTCCTCCTCTTCAGGCATCATTAGTCACTTACGATCGACGAGCTTCGTCCAACACAGGGTGAGATATGCTGGCAGTAGTAGCGGCAGAGCGACGCGTTGCATGAAATTACTAAGCTAGTACGGGGTCGTTTGGGAGCCTCAAAGCAGCCACCAGGAGGATCTACAAGAGCTACATCATCTGTTCAACAGTCTACACCGTACACAGCACTACGGCCTTAGCACCCCTCATCACATTGAGGAGGAGATGGAGGATGACACACGCGAAGACGAGATTCGTGTCCTTGAGGAGCGCATCCGTGAGCTGTGTCTAGGGTCACAACCTCTTACTCTACCACCTTCTCGTCATCATGATGAGTCACGTCGTTCATTGGCATTCACTTTTGGTGACGTTTCTCTCATTGGTGGTCTCCCTATACCCCATCCACCATAGCTCAAGCATGAGGTCGCCCTCCACACGGAGTAGTGACCGAAGGACTTTGAGACACCTCCACCTTGTTACGATAGCGACAAGGGATTCAAGTACTGGGAGACCTTGTTTCATGTGTGGGCCAACTCTGAGGACGACCGGCCTTACTACCACAGCCGGTACCAGACTTGCGACGCTCACCATGTCTAGATAGCAGCAAGAGCTATGGACGGTCTTCTCTACACCATGTTGCAGGAGACTGTGGTCGACTTCCGCCCCTTTTTGCGTGAGACCAGGACTAGGATTGGAGGAGATCCGTGCTAGGGTTGGGAGCTGGCCATGAAACTTCTCGCTGCAGAGACCCATGCTACGAGGGCAGCCTGACTACGTGAGTTTCACTCCCTCTGTTAGGGTCCCACGGAGCTTGCACTTGACTACTAGAGGCACACCATGCACCTTTACACGCGCGTTGGGACGAGTGGCATGACGTAGTTATGGGCACTTAACACCATCATGATGGGGACACACTTGGAACATGTGAAGCTCTTCATAGGCTTTGACTATGTGGCTGCTCTCTGAGTTGTCAGAGTCACTCCAGTTGCTTCCTTGAACCCATTGCTACTTCCTCCAGGCGACATCGGCTCATGAGGTTGCTATCGCCTAGCAGCAAAGTCCACTTGTTCTAGTAGTGATTGCGATCCCTCTTACGCCTTTGCCCCAGCTCACCAGTCTAACCTCCACTACTTCCTCCTCCTCCTCTACCCCAAGCGGCCACACTCAGGGTATCATTGCGGTCGTACAGGGGAAGAAGGGGAAGAAGGGATGCAGGAAGGGACAGCAACAATAGTAGCAGCCGGTGCATAGTGGCAGTGGACGTTCTTTCCACTACTACAATTATGGAGGAGCTCAATGCTATATGGAGTGTGAGCAGCCACTTGACTGGACTCGAATCATGCGTGGCCTTCAGGCAACGCACATGCAACAGATTTTCTCAAGCGACACATGGCTGGGACGCGCCACGACCACGATTGTAGCAGACGCATCCGTTTCACTAGGTGGTAGCAGTGACATGGACCCTCACGATCGCACCATCGCAGAGCTTTGTCAACTACTGGCGCTTCGTACTCAGGGAGTTACGAGTGTGTTGTCATAGTCGCGTGGTCCCGCGCCAACTTGTCATACTGCGTCTGATGCAGGTGATGATGCTTGTGGTGGAGCTCAGTTGCCTAGCCATGAGGATGGACCTGACGGTACCGACTGGCTTGACGAGTCACAGATCCGTGTTGTTCGCTATTGCCCAGAGTCCTCTGATGAGCGTCCAGTAGAGGTAGAGTGTTCTGTGGCATTTTGCTCAGTGTCGACAAATGGTTGTGAGCCGAGTGGCACCTGGATCATTCACTCTGGTCCCACCCATCACATCACCATTCATTGTAGTGACTTCGTTGTGCTGGGTCTCGTTGTGTCTGTTTGGTTGGTCTGCATGGGGTCTGGTCAGTCGTTGCCTGTGCAGGGAGTTGGGGTTGTGCGGTTTGATGGTCTGTCTGGCCCCTTGTACATTTCTGATGTGCTCTTTTTCCCTGCTCTTAAGCTTTGTCCGCTTTCTGTTCTTGCATGCACAAGGATTGGCCTCACTGTTGAGCACTCTGCTGACTGTGCCACAGTGACTACTCTTGAGACACGTGCCCTCATACTTCGTGCCTCTGTTGTTGATGACCTCTATTGTGTGTCTTGTTCCATTCCCTCTGTTTCTCCCCCTCCCTCTTTTGCACATATGTTTGTCATTGATATTCTCTCCCTTGAGCACTAGCGCTTGTTGCATCGTCGCCTCTGCTATGTGATTCCGAACACTGTGTATAAGCTCATTCAAACTCACCTACTCCTAGGTCTTGACGTAGCTTCCTTTGAGAAGCCGTCCAAGATCGATCGTCTTTTTTACGCCCAGGGTAAGATGCATCAATGCTCTTACCATGCCTCCTCCTCTCAGGCACTGCGCCCACTAGAGTTGGTCCACTTGGACCTTCTCGGTCCTCTCGTAGTTGAGTCCCTCCCTGATCCGGGTCGATATGTTCTCACCGTGACCAATGACTTCGCCCAAATGCTATGGGTCTATAGCCTCCGTCACAAGAGCGACGCCGCGCTGGCCGTCCTCCTGTGGCTTGTGATGGCCGAGCGTCAGTCTAATCATACCCTGCACACGTTCTGCTTGGATTGTGGTGGCGAGATGGATGCCTATTTTTTTCAGCATGTTATCTTTCAACAACTTTCTGTCCCTGCTAAACCACAGCATAATAGTGTGTCTGAGCATTGGAACCACACCATGGAGGATGCGGTTCACGCTATGCAGTCTGAGTGCGGTCTTTTGGAATCCTTTGCCTTTCAGGGATTCTCCTACATGGCGTGGGTCTGGAACCGCTTGTCGCATGGTCCCCTTCTAGATCATGTCATGCCATATAAGGTGTGGTTTGGTCATCGTGCTAATCTTTGTCTCGCCTACGTTTTGGGGTCCCTCGCTTGCATTTGGTACACCAAAGACTAGCAAGGGTCTCACCTCGCAGACACATGTGTACCTTCTTAGGCATCTCCCCAAGGTCAATTGCCTGACACTTTTGGGACCCTGCTCGCTATCAAATTGTCGAGTCTCAAGATGCTCTCTTCTTTGAGGTTCTCACCTACCGTGACCTGTCCAACATTTTGTTGCTGGCCATTGACTACGTTCCTACTTGTGTGGCCTCCCGGTGGATGGGGGAGTCTAGTCCTGTGGATGGGTCCGTCTAGGTCTCCTCACCTATGGTCCGGTTTCCGGCTGCTGTCGATCTGGCCATCGTGGTTATGGGTCTAGTAGCCTCATCAGTCCCCTCTGGCACACCTGATCTCGTACCGGTGTCAGACCCTTCTGGCACACCTGATCCCGTGCCAGTATCGGTCCCCTCTGACACACCTGATCTCGTGCGCGTGTCAGACCCCTCGGGCACATCTGATCCCGTGCTAGTGTCAATCCCCTTTGGCACACCTGATCTCGTATGAGCATCAGACCCCTCAGGCACACCCAATCCCGTACCTATGTTAGCCCTGTGTCACACCCACTCTCATGCATGCACCTATTTCACCTACGGTTATGGCCCAGCAGCCTTCTCTGTAGCCTAAGGTGAGCACCTCTGCATTGGGCTAATGCTGCGAGCCTGGTCATCGTCTCTGACAAATAGCCTCTATGGCTCAACAGACTGCTGACTCAGCGTCTAGATGCTTGACTCGTACTGTCTAGATTGGTGAGCCTGGCAGGAAGGCCCTTGGCCTGAGTGTCTAGGTAGACTACACTCCAGTGCATCCGGCATGTCCTGACGACCACGAGTTGGTCGCCCCAGAGTTCTCTGTCGCTTGCGATGCCGCAGCCAATCTTGACGTGGTCAGACCAAGTCCAAAGGCATTAGTTGTAGCCACCCAGAGCTCTCCCTCAACTAGTTCCGATCCAAGAACATTGAAGGAAGTACTCTCAGCTCAGGATGTAGACTTGGGGCATGTTGCTTGTGAGGATTAACTGAGAGCCATTCGTGAGCACGGGTCTACGATCTTGTCGACCTCCCGCCTGGGCGGAAGGCTGTAGAGGCCAAGTGGGATTTTTGCAAGAAGGTGAAGCGTGATGGCACACTGGATTGCTAGAAGGCTCGCTTGATGGCCAAGGGATTCTCACAGGTTGAGGGTGTAGATTTCACTGACACCTTCGCACCCGTTAGCAGCATGACCACCGGTCACACTCTTTGGGGTTGTTGCTCACCACGACTAGGAGCTACACCAGATGGATGTGAACAACGTGTTTCTCCGCGGCACCTTAGAGAAGGAGATATACATGGTTTAGCAACTTAGATTGGAGTTCGGCGATAAGGTTTGGCGCTTGCGCAAGGCCTTGTATGGCCTTAAACAGTCACACAGGTGCCGGAACTTGGAGATCACTGGCATAGTGACATGTGCCAGTTATTTGAACATGCTATGTGTTCTTTCTTGGTGGCATTGTTGTGTCGTGGCACAGCACCAAGCAAGGTTGAATTGTACATAGCTCATCAGAGGTTGAGTATGTTGCTCTGGGGGCTGGGGCTGCTGAGGCGGTGTGGCTGTATCGTCTGTTTTGTGAGTTGCGTCAGTGAGTGCCTTACAGTGTTTTGTGGTGTGACAACCAGAGTGCTCTTTCCATTGCATAGAACTCTAGAGTGTTTCATGCACGCACGAAGCACATTGTTGTTGAGCATCACTTTGTGCATACTCTTGTGGAGCGACAGGTGATCTCCAAACTGGAAACCTAGACTAAAGCAGCATGTTGAGGCTGCAGCATCACTAGAGTAGGCATGGCCCCACGTTCGTTGCTTTGCACTCCTGCCCCCTTCCGTTGCGCGCTGAGGAGTTAGCGCCTGAAAGGCATTGGAAATTGAAAAGAACTGATTAGCAAATGAGA